>JARQOC010000010.1:149818419-149870528 GCA_033576535.1 Allobates femoralis | reverse complement strand
GGACCGTTCCTGTTAAAATAATCTAATAAGCTTCTATGAAGAAGTAAGTTCTGGACTGGACCAAAGAAATGCAGTGGACGTGGTGTATATGGACTTTTCAAAAGCTTTTGATACGGTGCAACACAAAATGGTTGATACATAAAATGTGAGCAATGGGGATAGGGGAAAATATATGTAAGGGGGTTAAAAACTGGATTAGTGATAAGAAACAAAGGGTGGCCATTAATGGAACATAGGGGGCATACAGAGTAGAATCTCAATATCTGCAGATGACATTAAACTCTGCAGGGTAATCAATACAGAGGAGGACAATTTTATATTACAGGAGGATTTATGTAAACTAGAAGCTTGGGATGATAAATGGCAAATGAGCTTTAATGGGGATAAATGTAAGGTCATGCACTTGGGCAGAGGAAACAAAAGGTATAATTAAGTGCTTAATTGTAAAACACTGGGCAAAACTATCAATGAAAGAGACCTGGGTGTATGTGTAGATGACAAACTCACATTTAGTGGCCAGTGTTAGGCAGCTGCTGGAAAGGCAAATAAAATAATGGGATGCATTAAAAGAGGCATAGATGCTCATGAGGAGAACATAATTTTACCTCTATACAAGTCACTAGTGCGACCACACTTAGAATACTGTGTACAATTCTGGTCTCCGGTGTATAAGAAAGACATAGCTGAACTAGAGCGGGTCCAGAGAAGAGCGACAAAAATCATTAGAGGACTGAGAGGTCCGCAATACCAAGACAGGTTATTAAATTTGGGGTTATTTAGCTTGGAAAAACGAAGGCTATGGGGTGATCTAATAATAATAATGTATAAATATATGAGGAGACAGTACAGAGACCTTTTTAATGATCTTTTCACTCTTAGGCCCGAGACTGGTACAAGGGGGCATCCTCTACGTCTGGAGGAAAGATGATTTAATCATAATCACAGACGTGGATTCTTTACTGTAAGAGCAGTGAGACAATGGAACTCTCTGCCACATGATGTTGTAATGAGGGAGTCACTACTAACATTTAAGAAGGGCCTGGATGCCTTGCTTGTAAACTATAATATTACCTGTTATACATACTAGATTCTTTGATAGGGCGTTGATCCAGGGAACTAGTCTGATTGCCTTATCTGGAGTCAGGACGGAATTTTTTTCCCCAATGTGGAGCTTAGTGTTGCCACATGGTTTTTTTTTGCCTTTCTCTGGGTCAACATGTTAGGCTATGGGTTGAACTAGATGGACTTAAAGTCTTCCTTCAACCTTAAAAACTATGTTACTGTGTAACCCCACCCCTCATGCCACCCCCAATTTCTTTATTTGTACCCAGGTTACTATTTACACTATCTTCCCCTCCTGTACAATGAATACCCTCCCCCCAATCCCCAGTTTAAACACTCCACCAACCTTCTAGCCATTTTCTCCCCCAGCACAGCTGCACCCTCCCATTGAGTTGCAGCCCGTCCCTAGCATAGAACCTGTAGCCAATAGAGAAGTCGGCCCAGTTCTCCAGGAACCCAAACCCCTCCTTCCTACACCAATTCCTGAGCCACTTATTTATCTCCCTAATCTCCCGTTGCCTCTCTGGTGTGGTACAGGCAGTATTTCAGAGAATACTACCTTGGAAGTCCTTCCACCTACTTCTAACTTTGTGATTTGTGCCAATGTGCACCATGACCGCTGGGTCCTCACCAGCCCCTCTTAGTAATCTGTCAAACCGATCAGTGATGTGCCGGATTCGAGCGCCAGGTAGGCAGCACACAGGGCAACCTGTCACAAAGACAGGGATCATTGAACAATCTGTTCCCCTAATAATTGACTCCCCTACTACCAGCACCTGACTGGCCTGCCCTGCTTTCCTGTTTTCCCCCTTACTGGAGCTGACACTCCTCCGGCTTTCAGAGCACATTTCTTGAAACTGAGAGGAGGTAGACCGATTTGGGAATCTGGCAGCTGGAGTCTGCCTGTGACTGAACACTGATCCCCTGCTTATCTATTGACTTTATGGTTGCCCTGGGGACCAGCCCTTCCCGTTGAGGGCTGAACATCCTCGCTGATAGTCCCATCATCCCCAGAGGTCTCATCTACAGCGGCAGCTACCCATAGCCGCGCACCACGGGTGGCATCATGTTAATTCACAATTATTCTCCCCCCTTTTATTGAACGCCCAGGGCCACGGAGCCGGGTCTCAACCCCTGTGACTACCCCAGCAGAAGCTGCCACCCGATTCAGAGTACCCCACAGCCCTGGTGGGTGAGTCAGTGCCAATACAGAATTGTGTTTATAAATTGGACCCATCACCTGGCCAACAGTGACTATGTTTTGGTCCTGCAGATGTAAAAAACAGAGTCTTCCAGCCTGATTTGCATAAGGTTTCTATGCTAGACGTCTCAACGATGGGACATTGGATCTTTACAGAAAAAAAAAAAAAACGGTTATGCAGAGATCCAATCTTCGAGTCTTGGGAAGTCTAGCATAGAAACCTTATGCAAATCAGGCTGGAAATGCTCTCTGCTTTTTCAATATGCAGGACCAAAAAAAGCAAAACATGGCCACTTTTGGCCTGGTGACGGGTCCGATTTATAAACACAAGTTCTGTATTAGCACCATAGGAGGATTGACACCTAATTAACCCTCTCTCCGCTGTTTTTCCTATTGATGCCTACAGAAGTTATTTGTAGGTTTCCCTACTGTCTTTTCCATCTCCACAATCCAATGTTGTATTCCACAACTTTCTTTCTCTTCCAGTAACACAAAGTGTGTAAATAAAATTTTGGGCAAAATGGAAACAAAAAAAAAATAAAAAAAAGAGATTACAATCTCAATTTTCTCTACATTTTTGCATTTGTTACATTCAAGAATTTCCAAGCTATCAGTTTTAACAATCCTATGGGATACGCCAGAGGCTAAAATGCTAAGGCAAACTGTCCAAATAAAGTAGGCAGTACATTAAACCAATAATGAGGATTCTGTACGTATTCATAGAAAATCCTCCGTTAGTTTAGATAAAAGCTAGTGATGAAAGACTCTTGTAAGAAAGCCAGAACCCAACTGCTGAAAGTCAGGAGGATAAAAGAGAAAATCCACCTTATTAGTTTAACGAAATGTGTTCTTTATTGTGAGGTTTTTTTATTGTTTGATAAATAGAAGTATCTCCAGAATTTTGAGCCATTGGGTCCGGGAGCGAAGGATAAAGGGGCTCTGTCTTTCGTCACTAGTTTGTAGCTCTAAGATCTTTGCATTTCTGAGGATTACGGTAAGGTTATTGTCGCATTAAACCTTTGCAGGGACTGTCTTAGATTTGTGCAATACAATCTAATTAAATTTTATGATCAATTAGTCTTGATTCTACCCCGAGTCAACATTGTTCTTCATGGTTTTTTGATCTAAAACGCAATGAATTGGTGGACGTTTTACAGCCTCAAAGATAAAATGCGAAAACATAGGAATTAATAAAGTGCAAACCTTGGGATAATCCTCTTGCATAGTTAAATAATAAGAATAAAAGTTGACTACTTGCCTTTGAAACATGGGCAGATCTTCCATACTGTGGCCGCCCCTTCTCGATTGTATTGTCCAAGAGCTAATTCCATGTAGAATAACGGCATTCCAGCAATGATTAGGAATAGTGTGTATGGGATTAGAAAAGCACCTGAAAAATAAAATAACTAATGACTAACAAATACTTTGAGTCTGGTTTCCAAACTTCATTCATATCAAGTCACTAAGCTTGTAATTGAATTTTGCAAGTTGAAGACATGGAAGCCAACAATATCCAATGGGATGGATTTATGCAATTAATTCTAAACAGCTGAAATATAGTCAAGAAGTTACAGGGTAAAAAAGACAAATACACATGGCTTTAAGTTGTACACAGCCACAATAAACCACTGGTGTTTATAGGGCCCTACCCAGGGTGCAACATACCATTGATGCAACCATATAGGGGTCCAAAAGGCATAAGTAGTTATTCTCCAGGTAGTATGCACTCCAGAACACAGTAGGTAGGATACGATGGTATATTCAAAAACCAAGCTTTATTACTAACACAGCCAACAACGCGTTTCAACTCTTATGAGCCTTCTTCAGGTATTACATATAAGCCATTACTGCTTTGTGCATTTTATGTAAGAGGAAGTCCGTACATATTTTTGGGCGGGTGTCATACCAGGGTTTAACCCGAACTTTACATGCATAAAAACAAACATTAAAAAGCTAATCCAAATCAAATGCAATGTTAAAAAATTCTAAAAAAACTTATCCAGTGGCATATACGAAATTCATAGAGAAAATTACATACATCTCATTAAAAATAACCAGCTAAGGCCCCTTTCACATCAGCGTTTTTTTAAAATCGCGGCAGATGCGGTGAAAAAAAACGCATCTGCCGCGATTGCCCCATAACCGCGACACTTGCGGCACAGCTGCGGCAAGCCCCATGCAATGTCTATGGGGCTTGTGGTAAGTGTGCGGCAGGTACGGCAAGTGTGGTTTTGGCACTTGCCGCAGGTGCGGCCACAAAAAAAACCGCGGTCAGCGTATGCTGCGTTCCCATACGCAGTCAAGCGCATGCACACTGCGTTCCTATGTTTAACATAGGAACGCATAGTGCCAGCTTTTGGCAGCGTTTGCTGCGCTCGGGTGCGCATGCGGAAGATATCTGCTCCCTCCAGGGTCCCCCGTCCGCATCCGGGATGCAGCATGTTGCATTTTTTGTGCGCTCGGGGACCTTGGAAAATCAGCAAGCTTCCCCAAGCGCACAAAAGAATGCATTGGCGTCAATGGGTCCGCAGTGTTCTGCGTATGACAGGGCAGGAGAATGCTGCGGACCTATTGAAATCTCTCCCGGTAGCCGCCGGTTATCTCCTAGCTGTGTCGGCGCGGGAGATTCAAACAGCTGTCACATCAGCTGTTTAACCCCGCTGACACGTCCCGGAGCTTACCAGCGGCTGGGAGGAGGAGATCTCCGCCGCTGATCTCCGCCTCCGGCCCGCCCCCGGACACAGCCGATTGGCTGCCCGGGCGCCATAGTGATGTGTCCGCAGGCGGACATTCTCCACTGCGGACATATCAAAATGACCCTGCTTTTCACTGCGTTTGTGTCTGCATGCCATCAGCATGCAGACACAAACGCAAATGTGAAGGTAGCCTTACATTTCTCTCATTCCCCGAGACCTGGGAATAGACATGGTGGTGGAGTTGGCTTACTCCTGTCCTCATAATGTATTTTCCAGGTCATCCCTCCAGCCCCATCACTCTCATTCCCCTCTTTTGAGGTTCACGCCATTAGGCTATTCAATCCCCTTCCCCTCAGAGTAGCGGTGGTATACCACCCCCAGGGTAACCCATCCAGTTCCTCGACCATTTCTCTGCATGGTTGATACACTTCATGTCCTCAGAATTACCAACCCTCATTCTGGGAGACTAACATCCCCATAAGCAGCCCCACCTCCCCATCTGCATCCCAGCTCCTTACTCTAACCAAGTCACTCGGCCTCTCACAGCTCTCAACCTCTGACACACACAAGGGTGGCAACACCCTTGACCTGATCTTTGCTCGGCTCTGCTCTACCTCGTCCTTAGGGCCGCTTTACACACACCAACTTCTGTGACCAACTTCTGAACAGATCTCTGGTTGCAGTGAAATCGTGGACACATTGTTCCATTTGTACACAGCCACAAAATGGAACAATGTGTCCATGATTTCACTGCAATTAGAGATCTGTTCAGAAGTTGGTCACAGAAGTTGGTGTGTGTAAAGCGGTCCTTAGACAACTCCCCTCTTCTCTCCAACCACAACATTCTCTCCTTCTCATTAACTCTCACTCACCACAGCCCACCCCTACCTATCAAACCTTCAGAAATCTACAGGCCATTAACCCTCATGCACTCACAGACTCCCTCATCTCATCACTGTCCCCAATCTCCTCATTCTCCTGTCCATATCTGGCAGTAAATCACTATAATAACACTCTCAGAAGCACCCTGGACCAAGTAGCCCCCCTCACCCTCAGAACCTGATCTACTCCAGCCTCACCCATTACCTCTCCACTCACGCTCTTCTAGATCCATTACAGTCTGGCTTCTGCCCCCCTTCACTCTACAAAAACTGCCCTTATCAAAGTGACCAATGACCTACTAACAGCAAAACATAATGGTGATCACTCTCTGCTTATTTTTCTTGATCTCTCTGCAGCTTTTGACACTGTTGACCACCATCTCCTACTCTCTATGTTGCACTCCTCTGGTATAAAGGACACCACTCTCTCCTGGCTCTCTTCCTATCTTTCTGACCGCTCTTTCAGTGTATCTTTTGCTGGTTCCACTTCCTCCCCTCTTCCCCTCACTATTGGGGTACCTCAGGGTTCAGTCCTTGGACCTCTTCTCTTCTCTCTCTACAAAGCTCCAATTGGACAGACCATCAGCAGATTTGGCTTCCAGTACCATCTCTATGCTGACGACACACAATTATACACTTCAGCTCCTAACCTTACCCCTGCGGTGTTCAAGAACACCAATAACTGTCTAGCTGCTGTTTCCAACATCATGTCCGCTCTATTTAAAACTCAACCTCTCCAAAACTGAACTTCATTTGCTCCCGCCCTCCACTAACTTCCCTAAATCTGATATCTCTCTGTGTGCGGTACCAAGATAACTCCTAGTCAGCAGGCTCGCTGTTTGGGTGTCATGTTTGACACCGATCTATCCTTCACCTCCTATACACAATCTGTCGTCTGTTCTTGTCGCTTACACCTGAAGAACATCTCTAGAGTCCGCCCCTTTCTCACCATGGAAACAACTAAAACCCGCACTGTGGACCTTATCCACTCCCGACTTGATTATTGCAATGCTCTATTAATCTGCCTCCCCCTCTCTAAACTTTCCCCTCTCCAGTCCATCCTTAATGCAGCAGCCAGGATCACCTACCTGGCCAATCGTGCCTCGGCTCTGTGCCAGTCATTGCATTGGCTGTCTATACACTCCAGGATAAAATTCAAAGCTCTTCACAATGCAGCGCCCCCTTAAATCTCCTCCCTCATCTCTGTCTATCACCCCACCTGTTCTCTACGTTCTATAAATGACCTTCGACTAACATCTGCACTAATCCGATCCTCCCACTCTCGGCTCCAAGACTTCTCCCGAGCCGCACCAATGCTCTGGAATGCTCTACCCCAAGATATCAGGACACTCCACAACTTGCATGGCTTCAGACGCTCACTAAAAACACATCTTTTTAAGGCGGCCTATCATACTCCCTAACAAAATTCCTTTGTATTCTACATACCCCATTCACTATCTCTCTCGAAATAACTCTTCTTCAAACTCCACCAAACCCAAAAGCTCTACATAGATTGTCTGGTGACCATTCATTTAACTTTATTTCTATCCCTTATTTCCTCAAGATGCCTGGACCATCAGTGTTCTAAGCCCCTGTACCTTGTATAACCCCTATCTCATTGTAGATTGTAAGCTCTTGAGCAGGGTCAGCCTGGTTTTTTGTTTTATTGTATTTTTTACATTGATTTTATGCTTATTGTATTGTTTCCTATTGTACTGTATTATTTCTCTACTGGAACTACTGTATTATAGTGTATTTTCTTACTGCATTATACTGTGTATTTTCATCTATTACCCACTGTATTGTAAAGCACTGCGGAATATGTTGGCGCTATATAAAGATTTATTGTTATTATTATTATTATTATTATTATTATTAATAAAAACAATTCTCTTTTTTTAAAAAATATATAAACTTTTATAAGGCCATATACATAAATAAATATGAACATAAATATATTTTTAAAAACAAACATTTTCTAATCGAGATTAAAAGGACAAAAAACCCTTTCTATACAAAAAAATGATCACCTTTTTATTATTTGTTGAAAAACAAGACACGTGGTACAATGGGAATTCTAATGTTCTTTTAACTTCTTCCCTTTTTCCTTCTCGAGAAAAAGAAGAAAAAAAAATAAATAAAGAAAAACACTCCCCAAAAAAAAAAAAAAAAAAAAAGTCTTCAGAAATGGCAACAGGGCTACTACCACCTCCAAAAGCATCTGGTAGCTTCTGTTAGGGGTACATTATTGGACTGCAAAGGGCTGGTATATTGATTTTGTGCAGGGGCTCTTTTCTTACTGTGTCCATTTCTGACCCCATTGTTCCTTGAAAAGGAATTTTATGCATCCAATGGCTGTATTACAGCCCTGTATAGTGCAACAATTGGCGGATTATATTGAAGACAGTCTGGGCTACCAACTGGGACCTGTGGCACCGGGGTGTGCCCATGGTCAGATTGACCCCAGTATAATAATTTGTGCTCCAACAATCTCTGTGCAGGGAGCCTCTGGAGCTTCTCTGCCATCAATATAGAATAACATCACAAAGCACTCACTGATCTCAGGGAAACCAGTCAAGGAAAACACTGCGGGCAGCTGGCTAAAGCGCTCAAACACTGTGAAATTCATGGTGCATTGACCCCTGGGAATTTAAATATGCAAATGGAGTCCGTGGAGCCTTGATTAAGAGTCTCAAACACGGTACTAGCCAGATATCCCTCCAGGGAAGGACCTAGCCCTGGGGTAGAATCCTTGCGGAGACCACCATAACCACCATATTAAGTGGCCCTTGGTGGTCTCCGCAACGATTCCTCCCCAGGGCTAGGTCGTTCCCTGGAGGGATATCTGGCTAGTACCGTGTTTGAGACTCTTAATCGAGGCTCCACGGCCTCCATTTGCATAATCAATATAGAATGACCACTCAGCTCCAGGGGAGTTCCCGTTGATTTTGCTATGATGTGCTGGTGTGATGAGGTCATCAGCTGATGCCAGTTTAATGACTTCACATTAGTATGTACACGCTGGTCACAACAAGAAGTGGTGCAGCTCTGGGTACTAGAACAGAGCACCCAGGGAACAGGAGTGAGATTTTATGGATATTTTTTCCATGTCTATGGGAGTTTGTATATAGGGGAGCTTATGTGGGGGCTCATTCTATATATAGGGCAGCTTATGTGGGGGCTCATCTTGTATATAGGGAGCTATGTGAGGGCTCATCCTGTATATAGAGCAGCTATGTAAGGGCTCATTGGGGCTTGTAAGGGCTATGTAAGGGCTATGTAAGGGCTCAAATCACGTCCTGTTTATTAAAGTCCTGTGCCAGGCTGCCCCACAATTAGATGTCCACCGTCCAGCACCCATATAAAGCTGCCAACTGTTAATCATCACCCTGCAGCACCTGTAAGAGATGCCACAGAGTTGAAAGGAGAGGACAAAAGAATTTACACCGTAACCTGATGAAATGCAAAGATTACAGATAAGTGGAGGAGATGGAGCGAGTGACTTTCAAAAGAGAAGATGCTGGCATAATCCTATATGGATGCTCTCCTCCATATGCACTTTTCTGCTGCTCTCCTCCTACCCCATTCTCCCCTTCCCCCACATCAAATTCCCCCCTTTCTCCCCCCTTCCTTTTTTTTCTTTTTCTTCTCTTTTCTTATCCTCTGGAACAAATATAGGTGACACTACCCACTTAGTTACTGGTAAATAAGTACTGTAAATAGGCATTAATGATCAATGAGAGGCGTGCTTTCATGACCTTGACACACACACTACTTCATTGTAACATCTTTTTGCAAAGAGACATAAGATACCAAAGAACATGGCTGTCTATTTTGCAATGGAATATATGATGAAATACCATATTGGGATTATGTTATTGAACGGCGATGGGAGGAGCATACTATGATGAATGTTGTTCTAGGTGTGCTATGCTTCTCATTTTTTTGTAAGGGAGGATTTTTATCCTATCTCACACACCCCTCTTCCCTTTCATCTTCTTGATCCCTATCCCCCCACCTCCCTTTTTTTTATTTCTCTTCTTCCACTCCCAATGAGATGTTGTGGGGCTATATCACTATATATTTGCCAAATATGTATAATGCTCACATTATTAGGTGGGCCAAAACTTGGTATACTTGCACATATTGCGGTACGAATTTGGGGATTCGAAGCCAGACAATATGGTGAGAGAACTGTAGAAATAAGCGTTTAAGGTTTCAGTTAAACATTTTTTGTAAATCAATATATTGTATGTACAGGCGAGGTGCAATGGCCGGAAACGGGCCCTGTCGGAAAAAATTGAAGTCACAAGATAAGAGAATTTGAGGCGTAGGAGCAGTATAAAGGGATTGGGGGAGGGAAAGGGTTAATTATCCAAACCAAAACTCTAATCTACCATAGGTTACTATCGCTACTGATATTCGAGTCTGGAACTGTCAATCTTGACCTAAAGTATGGTTAAAATAACTACAAGGAACGTGAAAGGGCTACGTTCCCCTAATAAAAGAATGATGATATTTTGCCACCTAAAGAGTTTAAAGACTGATATAGCTCTTCTACAAGAAACTTATCTGAGACCGGATGAATTTTTCAGAATGCAGAAGATGTGTGTAGGGGAGGTGTACGGTCCAGGGGCACAAAACAGGAAGGCTGGGGTAAGGATGCTATTAAACAAACATTTTGCACACAAGCTTTTGTCAGTAGACACAGATCAAGAAGGGCGACCAATACCTCTAAGGCCTGCTTTACACACACGTCTGTGACCAACTTCTGAACAGATCTCTGGTTGCAGTAAAATCAAGGACACATGGTTACATTTGTACACAGCCACAAAATAGAACAATGTTTCCATGATTTCACTGCAACCAGAGATCTGTTCAGAAGTTGGACACAGAAGTTGGTGTGTGTAAAGCGGCCCTAAGATTACAGATTAAAAATGAACATCTCAGTTTAGAGACACATATATGCGCCCAATTCAGCCCAAAATAATAATTTTATTTTGAAAGTCCATAAAAAATTAACAGACTCTGATCCCAATATTGTAATAGGGGGGACTACAATGAAGTAATGAGAGGGGATGAGGATAGACAGAAGACGGAGACCAGGATGAGACAGGATAGAAGAGTGGGTAACACAAAAAAAAAGGATATCTAGAAGAGATGACACATTCACAATTGACAGATATACACACGACTCACATCCTCATGGTACATAGTCTAGACTAGATAGGTTTTTCACCTCAGTCAGGATGTTCCAGAGAGTTAAGAATATAACTATAGAAAACATGGTGATATCAGTCCACAGTCCAGTACTGATGGAACTGTCGGATATTCATCCCAAGGGGGTAGATTATATATGGCTGTTCCCAACATTCTTGCTAAAAGGGGATGACTTTACGAAACAGATAAAATAGTGATGGTTGGATTTTTCCCTGAATAACAGTGAACACAAAATAAATCCTCACCTTTACCACCTTTGCTATTTGCCAATAATGAGAGGACATGTATTAGCTCATACAATGAAAAGCTGAAGAAACAGGTAAAAGAACAATATATACTAGCAAGTGAGTCAGATCATCACACATTCACACAGCTTTTAAAGGGGCCGTCAGACGCGTCAATATCGCTCTCATTATCGCTGCTGCACGTGACGTTGCAGCGATATTGATGAGTGTGACATGGCGCATCAACCAGCAATAAATCGCTGGTTGATGGTCGCCAGGTTTTCGGACTGGCCAAAAAACCTGGCGATGGTCGCCCGGTGTACACGCAGCAGCGCTGGGAGCAGGTATCCAGGGTAAACTGCGGGTAACTAGGCGGCGCGCGCTCCCTAGATACCCGATGCATACCTTTGTTACCAGCCTTCTCCGCTCACCGACTGGTAGCCAAGGTACACAGCGGGTAACTAGGGACCCTAGTTACCCGCTGTGTACCTTGGACACCAGCCAGTGAGCAGAGAAGGCTGGTAAATAAGGTATACATAGGGTATCTAGGCAGCGCACGCTGCCTAGTTACCCGCAGTTTACCATGGATACCAGCCTGCAGACATCGTGGAAACGATATTTAAATCATTTCCATGATGTCAGTGGTAAAATGATCGCTGATGACATTGATATGTGACGCTGGCTTAAAACTTCATTGTGAGAGATGACAAACAAGGACGGTTGAGTGCTAAAACAAAATTTGACAATTGGGATATTATATATAGATATGGCGATAAGGCAACAAGATTACTAGCAAACCCGGCAAGAGGGAAACTGGAATAGTCTTCGATTATCTCAATGAAAGATCACTATGGAGGCAGATGATGGACCCAAAGTCATAAATAAGACATTAGGTACATTTTATGCCAAACTATACGCGGATATCGGGCCAATGGTAAAGTGATGTACACAGTTTGCCACTCACTCATCTCATTTGCCAGTAAGAAGCCTCCTCCGGTCACACCAGTGCCATGCCACGCAGCTCGCCCCAAAAGGGCAGGTCACTGGTGTGTAACCGGAGGAGGCTTCTTTCTGGCAAATGAGATGAGTGAGTGGCAAAGTGTACATCAGTTTACCATTGTAATAGGACCTGTCTTATGTTGCCTTTTGATACTAAGTGGTGTTTGTGCATAATTGCCTCCAAGGTATTACCCATGGTGTAACTACCTGTTTGCAGCCCATTTGCAAACTCCATAACTGTCACTTCATTGTTTAACGTGTATGTGTCTACTTTTATATGTGTAATAAAGGTGAAAATTTTATATAACACAAATTCCTTAGTGGTTTCCACTTAATTAAAAATTAGACCAAATAGGATTGGTAGGGGTCTTTACACAATTCATTAAAATTCTATATTCTAATTAAAAAAAACAGAATTTACACTCCAGGATTCAGATCAGACACCTTTGCGTTAAGCAAGGGTACTCGGCAAGGGTGTCCTTTGTCCCTTTGCTGTTCAATCTAGCAATTGAACCATTGGCAAGGTTCTTTAATGAATACAGTTCCTATGAAGGAATCACAGTGGGGAAGACCATGATTAGATCTGCACTTTTCACAGATGGTATTATTCTATTAATGAATAATCCAGAAAGATCTTCCTGACCTTTTACACAAGATTGACCAATTTGGGATCTATACAGGTTTTCGCTTGAATAAATCAAAATGTGAGATTCTGATTTTGAAAGGGGAGGGGGGAGGGAGACAAGAAACAAAATATATTGGGCATTCCAAAGGCTACCACATCGATAAAATATTTGGGAGTACAATTGGGTAAGACACAAGGACAAATTTACACCTTGAACTACAAGCCAATTATACAGAAAATAGAAAAAAACTTATGCGGTGGGCGAAATTATCATTGTCTCTTAGGCTGGGGTCACACACACAGATATCTGTGCAGATATTGTTCGCAGATCTCTGGTTGCAGTGAAATCATGGACATCTTGTTCCATTTTGTGGCTGTGTACAAATGGAGCAATGTGTCCATGATTTCACTGCAACCAGAGATCTGTGAACAATATCTGCCCAGATATCTGTGTGTGTGACCCCAGCCTTAGAAAGATGCCATTTATCTACTTCAAATGACTAGCTTTGCACGGTTACTGTATCCTTTGCAAACTATTCCCTTGCTAATCCGACATGCAGATGTATCAAGGCTGACCAATCTTTTGCAAAATTTATATGGAAAGGAAAAAGAGCCAGACTTAACATGAGAAAACGAATGTTACCAAAAAAGAGCGGGGAAGTGGGGCTACTGAACATAAGAGGCTACAATCTGACATGTCTGTTATGACATGTACTAGACTGGATAAAAAAAAAGCAAGGCGTTAGTCAGACTATTCGTTGGAAACCAAATTTAGTAAAAGACTTAACGGCGCGATTACATTCACCCCTGACAAAAATTCCAGCACACATTGAAAACTCATTAATATGTCGAAACACCATCAATGCTTGGAAGGTGGTGCGAAATAAACTTAAATTATCATTGAAAATATCAAAACATCTAAACCATGGGACTATCCTGCTTTCACATTTGGGAAGGGAAAATAGCCTATTTATGGAAAGAAATAAAAATGGAATAAAGACACTGGGTGACTTGCTACATATACACGAACGAAGACGGATGACGGGACAAGGCGTTCTAGACACATATAAATTACCAGCTTTCCACTTGACACAATATAGCCAGCTAAACCACTACATCTTGAAGAATTTACTTGATGCAAGTAAAGAATTCGGCAACAATGACTGGGACACTTTGGTCAATTTAGACATCAATGAAATTTCAATCTCTTCACTTTACAAGCTGCTGAGAGAAAACCTGAGGTCATCAAGTTCGGACAAAGTGTTTCAGACATGGGCAAAATACTATGCAGACGAGGACTTTGGAAATAAGATCATTAGTGGCTGGGGGCTAGTCAGGAAGAATTTTCTTAACAAGCAATGGAGGGACAGCTAATTCCACATCATTCATAAAATTATCTGCAGTTTTAATCTACCTCCTAGTGTACAATATCCTGATAGAGCTATGACATGCCCTAAATGTGGTACAGTCCCTGACAAAAGTTATGTCGCTTCTCCATGTTATGTAAATAAAAGCTTATAACCTGACGTTAAATTCATCCATTGGGTTTATTAATTTCTTTTTTGAAAGCTGAAAGCCTCTGAAATGTGGTTTAGGTTAAGAAAATAATTTGGCATTAATGCTGAAATATTGATCATTTAATGAACACAGAATGGTCAGATTTTGGTAAGACAAAAGTGTTGTCGCCCACAGAAAGTAATGTGATATTCAAACAAATAATTAACTTATAATACAAATATATGTTGCATTACATTGGTGAATGAAGTTGTGGTGCCATACGGGCTCCAGTAGGTCTCCTGCAGTATTTGCGGCGGCTGTGGTGTAATTCTACTGAAGATTCATCAGAGAAATCCACCTTCTGCCACTTTTCCAGCATCCATCTGTTTAGCAGGCTGTGGGACTTTGCAAATAAAAAACCGTGTGGCATTTGCATTTTGTTTAGTGCTTGGCTTCTGGGCACTGAGTCGACCATGGAGGCCCTTTCGAGACAGAATCTTACAAACTGCTCTAGTTGATACAGGGACTTGACGTGGCCAGGCCTGTTGGAGCTCTGCTGCAGTGGAAGAGGGGCTTGTTTTGGATTTTCTAACCAAACGTTCTTCCTGCTGATGCTTATTTGAATTAGCAGGGCGGGAAACCCGGTGGTGAAGGGTTTTCACCACTGGCTTTCCCGCTGGCTATTTTAAACCAGTGGCAGTGGCGTCAAGGAGGAGGAAGAAGAAGAAGAGGAAAGAAGAAGAAGAGGAAAGAAGAAGAAGAGGAAAGAAGAAGAAGAGGAAAGAAGAAGAAGAGGAAAGAAGAAGAAGAGGAAAGAAGAAGAAGAGGAAAGAAGAAGAAGAGGAAAGAAGAAGAAGAGGAAAGAAGAAGAAGAGGAAAGAAGAAGAAGAGGAAAGAAGAAGAAGAGGAAAGAAGAAGAAGAGGAAAGAAGAAGAAGAGGAAAAAAGAAAGAGGAAAAAAAGAAGAGGAAAAAAAGAAGAGGAAAAAAGAAGAGGAAAAAAGAAGAGGAAAAAAAGAAAGGAAAAAAGAAGAGGAAAAAAGAAGAGGAAAAAAGAAGAGGAAAAAAGAAGAGAATGACAGGAAAGGATTCACCTGTAGATGACCTCAGAGGAGGTCATCTTCCGCAGTGTCTGTGCGTACAGATTGACTTCCATTCTTTTGTTGTGCGCGCCTGTCTGCATAAAGCAAGCACAAAGTCACGCACAAAAAATGCTACATGTTGAGTTCGGCATGTACATAAATTATGCGCAGCCGAACTCAAACGCAGCTGTGCGCTGGTACACACAGGCACTATGCATCTTTCTGCGCTTAGGAACACTGCGTTCACAGTGCACATTGTGCGCAAATGTGAACACAGCCTTAGAAAGTCTGTGGGATTCGTGTTGATTTCAATCCTTTATGTTGATATTTCACTTTACAGAAGGTAAAATACAAGGAGGCGGGCCCCATACCATCTTTCATACAAATACTATACTGGCAAATAGGCTGATTTTACAGCACTAGTTGTCAAACAAACAATGCCTGAAAAAAAAAAAAAGAGATACAAACAGGATTAAGGATAACAATGAATATAGATAAGGCTGGTTTCACATTGCGATATTTTCCTATCCGTGGGGATCCTCATTATTGCAGGACCCCACAGACAGGAAAGGACTGGATCGGATGTTGTCTCCGTATGCCATTTCTGTGTCCGGGTCCATGATGTTAACACCTGAGATTCACATGTGTTGTTTTGTATATATCTATGTCAGTCTATTTCTCTTGCCAAAGACTAAGGTTGTTGTAACCGAAAACGCGTCTGGCTATGCCTGCCATACAGATGCAGATTTTGAATATTTATATGCGGGTCTGGAAATGAAGATCTCGTTTACTACACTGTGTGCACAATTATTAGGCAAATGAGTATTTTGATCACGATACCTTTTTTACATGTTGTCCTACTCCAAGCTGTATAGGCTTGCGAGCCAATTAGCAATTAAGTAAATCAGGTGATGTGCATTTCTGTAATGAGGAGGGGTGAGGTGTAATGACATCAACACTCTATATAAGGTGTGCTTAATTATTAGGCAAATGCCTTTCCTTAGGCAAAATGGGTCAGAAGAGAGATTTGACAGGCTATGAAAAGTCCAACATTGTGAGATGTCTTGCAGGGGGACGCAGCAGTCTTTGAAATTAACAAACTTTTGAAGTGTGATCACCAAACAATCAAGAGTTTCATGGCAAATAACCAACAGGGTCGCCAGAAGCGTGTTGGGAAAAATAGGCACAAAATAACTGCCCATGAATTGAGGCAAATAAAGTGTTTAGCTGCCAAGATGCCATTTGCCACCAGTTTTGCCATATTTCAGAGCTGCATCGTTACTGGAGTATCAAAAAGCACAAGGTGTGCTATACTCAGGACATGGCCAAGGTAAGGAAGGCTGAAAACCAACCACCTCTGAACAAGAAACATAAGATAAAACGTCAAGACTGGGCCAAGAAATATCTGAAGACTGATTTTTCAAAGGTTTTATGGACTGATGAAATAAGAGTGACTCTTTATGGGCCAGATGGATGGGCCAAAGGCTGGATCAGTAAAGGGCAGAGAGCTCCACTTTGACTCAGACGCCAGCAAGGTGGAGGTGGGGTACTGGTATGGGCTGGTATCATCAAAGATGAACTTGTGGGATCTTTTCGGGTTGAGGCTGGAGTGAAGCTCAACTCCCGGACCTACTGCCAGTTTCTGTAAGACAACTTCTTCAATCAGTGGTACAGGAAGAAGTCGGTATCGTGCAAGAAAAACATGATTTTCATGCAGGACAATGATCCATCACATGTATCCAACTACTCCACAGCGTGGCTGGCCAGTAAAGGTCTAAAAGAAGAAAAAATAATGACATGGCCCCCTTGTTCACCTGATCTGAACCCCATAGAGAACCTGTGGTCTGTCCTAAAATGTGACATCTACATGGAGGGAAAACAATACACCTCTGGGAACAGTGTCTGCGAGGCTGTGGTGGCTGCTGCACGCAATGTTGATCGTAAACAGATCAAGCAACTAACAGAATTTATGGATGGAAGGCTGTTGAGTGTCATCATGAAGAAAAATGGCTAAATTATTCACTATTTTTTTGTTTTGTTTTTGTATGTCAGAAATATTTTTTTCTAAATTTTGTGCAGTTATATTAGCTTACTTGGTGAAAATAAACAAGTGAGATGGGAATATATTTGTTTTTTTTATTAAGTTGCCTAATAATTCTGCAATTGTTACCTGCACAAACAGATATCCTCCTAAGACAGCCAAATCTAAAAAAAAACAAAAAAAAAAAACTCCAACTTCCAAAAATATTAAGCTTTGATATTTATGAGTCTTTTGGGTTGATTGAGAACATAGTTATCAATAATAAAAATAATCCTCTAAAATACAACTTGCCTAATAATTCTGGACAGTGTATATAGACCTGGTGCTGGCTTTTTCCTAATTTTGTATCTTGAAAATTATGGATACCAGCCACTGCCGTGCACCTGACCAGATCTATTGGGAGGCTAAGGGTGAGCTTTTCCCATTCCTCCTTTCCTTTAACTCATGTACAATTTTCTTCTCCCTCTATGTGAAGTGTTTGAGAGGCAAAGTGTTGTTGAGCTATATTGAAGATGTCATCTGTTAGCTTCGTCAGGGAGACAGATGTTGTGCCCCTGATGCTTCATATATGCTACTGCTACTTTGTCTGAAAGGACTTGGACCTGACAACTTTCTAATACAGGTCGAAGAGGTTCGAGAGTTTTCTTTATGGTTAACAGCCCCCTTGAGTTTGGTGAGCTCTTTTCCGGAGTCTTCCATACCCCTTGAATCACATGTTCCATCAGAAGTGCCCCACAACTGAATGCACTTGCATCTGTAGTGATTACATCTGTAGATGGGGAGGTCCATGGAATCCCTGCTGACAGGTTGTCTATATTGAGCTACCATTTTAGGGAGTCTAAAGTTGCCATAGAAAGGGTTATCTTCCCTTCGAAATATCCTGCTAACCATCTGAACTTCCCACTGAAGTTGGCACATATGCCACTGGCCCCAAAGAACAACAGGTATGCTAGCGGCTAGAGAACCAATGACATGTCCCTTTAATTTCTTCTCTTTAGGCAAAAAAACATCTGGAGCTTCTGAATCTAGACCAAGGCCCAGAAATTCTTATCCTTCCTTGGCTGCAACTTTGACTCTTCCATATTCACTATCCACCCTAAATTCCAAAACAAGTTCACAAAAAAAAACATAAGAAAAAGTAGAAACAGTCATTAACTAAACAGAAGTTTCAAGTATGAAGCTGAACCACCAAGATCAAGGTGGGGGCAAATCAGGTGCAAAATAGTGATGAGACGACCACTCTAAGCCTACCATATCATGGAGGGGTGGCTGCTGGTATTAGACATGCACATAAATTAGGTTTGCTAGGGTGCTAGTCACACAGGCTGAAAGTCAGACACTGTGCATCATTCATATCTATTAGTTATGCCCATACTGTTAGATCAGGTGGGCTTCCCTAGGAAAGACCTTACTCTGTCTAGTTGGAATCTGTAATGAGCTTCCGAACTTCCCACCGCTAAAAAGTCATACAAGTACAGAATAATCAGGGTATCCTGTTCCCAGACATTGTCCACAAAGATGATCACAGTAATGATGGCTAATGTGCCATGAAGAGGCCAAATGGTAGAGCTGTGAACTGGAAAGGTCTTACTTTTTTCACATGGGAAGAGCTATTCTTAGGAATTTTTGATGAGCCAGGTAGATTGGAATATGGACATACGCATCTTTGAGATCCAATACTGCAGTGAAGCAGTCTGCATATAGGAGATTAATGGCTGTTTTCACAGACTCCATTTTGAAGGTTCACTTTACAAGGTAGCCGTTTAATTTTTTCAAATTGATGATAATCCTGAAAGAACCATTTGGCTTTCTGAACAGGAACAGCAGGGAATAGAATACTTTCCACTCTTTTCCTTGGTGATCTCTACTAGAACCTTCTTCTCAACAAGAGCCAAACTTCCATTTCCAGAGCCAACTGCTTCACCTTTGCCCCCTGACAGACGTTAATATTAGGGACCTCCGAGGGTGTGAGTGAAATTCTAGAAGTTAATTTTACCCTATGATCTGTCTTGTTTTCTTGGAGGCTTCCATTGTATGTATGTACTTCTCCGAAAGGAACAATTAGGAATAAAGAGGTTTCGGAAAGGTAGGAAAACCTATATTCTTGTTGCCTGCTTTTTGCAATAGGTCGTCTATAGCCTGACCAAATAATTCACCTTCACATGCCATGGCACACAATTTGTTTTTTTGCTTGTGCATTCCCACTCCAGCTCTTCATCCATAGGGCATTTTCGGCTAAATTTGACAGGGCTGCAGATCTGGCAGTTAACCACTGCAGAAGCATCCATAAAAAAGGGAACTGGTCCTTGCATGTGGAAGAGAGGATAGAATTTTCTGCCTTGTGGTGTTTTCCTTAAATAGCTTGGCTTAGACAGCTGGAAGACCAGTTAAAAAGACAGGTCCCCGCCACTGCTGGCCTAAAGCCACCCGCTGATGCCTCCCAGGTATTTTTCAAATAACCAGATGCCTTCCTACCCATTTAACGTTTAAAAGTTCCAAGATTTTCAAATAGAAGTCAATTTCTTTAAAGCGTTTGCAACGGCCACATCAATCTTAGAACATTTCTGCCATACAGCCGAAATCTGATCCTCAAAGGGTTGCTTCCTTTTTAAAGGACGAGGGTGTGCATGCAGTCGCGAGTGATGCTAGGATGGTGATCCTAATCTACCCTTCAGACCTGAGACTTGCAACCACATGAGCCAAAGCCCTGGGGAGAGGCTTTCAAGATTATACAGTACATCCAATGCCTCGCCAGCCATGTTGTCTGACACTGGGACAGCTATGGGGATACTGCTTTTAAAAGGTCTCCCTATTCAAGACAGGAAACTAAAAACTGATGTGGAAGGAGAGGTGTCTTTATTTCAGTGGCTTCAGGTCTTGGATGGGTGGGACCACTCTCGCTTGTGGTTCTGTCATGGGAGATGGGGTTAAAATGTAATTAGAATGCTTGAGCCTGCGCACACTTAGCGGTTAGGAAGAGATTTCAATATATATTGGAAATCCACAAAAAGACAAAAATATATAGAAACACACGGTACAGAGTAAAAGAGCATGTGGCAGAAAAGGGGGACTAGGGGAAAAAAATTAACATATTTCTGACCTTTGCAGGGTCTTTAGACACTTAGGGTACAGTTACACGTCGCAACATTGCATGCAATTTCACTTACAATTTGCTGGTTGCAGTGAAATCATGGACACGTTGTTCTATTTTGTTGCCATGTACAAATGGAACATTTAAACATCTAAAAAGGCATCTTGAGTATGATTCACCAATGAAACTGTATGCGCCACATGATATAATAAATGCACTTTATCTTGTAACTGTGCTAATGTAGGTAAATTAGGAGACTTCCAGCAAATCGGTATTAATAACTTGGCCGCAGTGATGATATATTGAGCCATGACCGATGCTCGTCTGCGTTCTGGCCATATCAGAAAATTTAATAGAGCCGTCTCAGGTTGCAATTTTAGGTCTCTATGTAACACAGTTCGGATAAGGCTTTCAACTTGCTGCCAGAATTTTGTAATGACCGGGCATAGCCACCAAAAGTGAAAGTAGCTGCCAAGCATCTCTCCACACCTCCAACATGAAGAAGAGACATCCACTCCCCAACCTGAACTTTAGTATGGAGATAGATACCTTCTCGCAATTATCTTAAAGGAATTCTCCTGCGCACGAACACACTGGGATGGGCCATGAGAATGCTTGTAGATGTAAAGTACCTGGGCTGATGTGAATGTGTAACCCAGGTCTCGCTCCCAGTGCGAGATGTACGCCCTTTTAGGACAGCTGTCAGCAATTAATAAGGTCTGATAGATAATTGAGAATATTTTCTTAGGCCTAGATGATTTCGTGCACAGAGTTTCGCATGTGGTTAATGGCCTAGTTAGGTTGGAGTTTTTAAGATGTTCATGTAATAGCTTTTTAATTGAGCCAAATTGAACAAAATTTAGTGTTGATAAACCCGAAATCTGTTGTAGATCGTGTAACGAGGGGACTGCACCATCTTGGATCAGTTGGTCAAGAGCGATGTTTGAGTATCTTAAGTTCTTTCCAAATGGTCTTGGAGATGGAGATAAATGAGCAAGTATGTCTGCGAGATTGAGTAGAGGAGATAAAGGCGGCGCTATAATGTTTACAGATTCCCGCCAAATTTTTAATGTCGCTTTTGTATGCGTGAACGTATGTTGGATATTTTATGTGGGTGCAGTAAAAAGATCGATCTGAGAGGGAAAGGTGCAAGGGCCTCCTCCACCTCAATCCACTGTTTATCCCTAGCTCCTCTAAATAGGTCCACTGTCCTAGTCAAGATTGCAGCTTTAGAATATCTACGTATATCTGACGCACCCATTCCTCCATTTGTTTTTGGAAGTGTCAATGAGCGGTAAGGCTGGTTTCACACTGCGGTCAGATCAGGTCAGGTTCGATCAGGTTTTGTGTTTCAAAATCAGGAGTGTCTCCAAAACCTAGAACAGGTGTCAGTCTTTCAATTATAGTTTTTCTCTGCAAGTTCCTCTCCTGGTTGCTCTCCTGGTTTTGGCACACAAACCTGATTTTTTGAAACATTAGTTTTTTATTGAATTAAATAGAAAGAAACAGTACAAAATATGGACAATAGAACCATTGTAGAGTGACATATAAAATATGTTGAACATAAAGAAATTGGATTATAATGAAAGGGGACAAGGCAGGGGGGGAGAAGAGGGATTGAGGTAATAAGCTAGGGAGAAAAAAATATGAAGTTAACCAAGTTAATCAATCACCATATATGAGAGATCAGCATATAACATATGGGTTGAGGTTACTGTTAGTGGACCGTAGATGCAAATTGCGACAAAGCCCAGGGGTCCCACCAACCCAATTTTTTTGATTTAACATCATTTTCGTGAGATAAGATTGTTTCATGTTGCATGTGTAGGGTAATGAGAGCTATTAATTCGTTTTTAGATGGGGAGGACTTATCTTTCCAATATCTTGGCACGCACAGCCTAGCAGCTATCAGGATGTTAGTGCACACAAACCTGATTGAACCTGATCAGTGAAAAAACGCAGTGTGAAACCAGCCTTAGACACACGATGTGACTTAGGTTTCCACATGCAGGTGGAAAAAAAAGAGTTAACTTTTTGAAGGACAGACAATGGTATCTTGATGGGTAGCATTTGGAATAAGTAGGTAAATTTAGGAAGAATCAAGCTCTTCAATATATTCTTCCTCCCCATCCAGGACAGGTAGGTGTCTTTCCATTGCTTAATGAGTTTTATCAACGGAATCATGTAGAGGAAGTCGGTGTCTGATCTACCCAACTTCACACCAAGATAGGTGATGTAGGTTGTAGGCCAGGTAAAGGGGTATAGCATTTTCAGTTTCGATAACGTATATGAGGATATACGCAAGTTAAGAGCTTCCGATTTGGCCATGTTTATTTTAAAATTTGAAAGGGTGCCATAATGCTCTATGAGGTCTATCAAAACTGGGAATCCCTTCAGGGGGGTTAGTTAGCAGAATCAAGAGGTCGTCAGCATAAGCTGCAATTTTAAAATGTGACTTGTCTATTTTGACGCCCTCAATACCCTGGCTTTCTTGTATAGATATTAATAAGGGTTCCAATGTCAAAACAAACAGTAATGGAGATAGCAGTCACCCCTGTCTGGTACCGTTTTGAATAGTGAACGTGTCCGTCAGGGATTCGTTAATTCTAATGCGTGCTGTCGGATTATTGTACATAGCCATAATGGCTGTGACTAAAGTGGACGGTAAGCCGAAGCGCAAGAGCGTTTCCTCCAGGTAAATCCAGTCCACCCTGTCAAAGGCTTTTTCCGCATCAGTGCCCAGCAACACCAACGGTAATTTTATGGGCTTTGGTGTACCGAAGGAGATGCAGTATTTTATGTGCATTATCTCGTCCCTCTCTCCCGCTCACAAAGCCTGTTTGGTTCAACGAAATCAAATTTGGTAAAAACTTGGAAAGGCGTCGAGCTATCATGCTAGCTAAAAGCTTTAGGTCAATATTCAACAGAGATATTGGCCTATAGCGACTACATAAAGCCGGTTCTTTTCCCTCCTTGTGCAATAATGATATTTTGGCTTCCAGCATATGTTGAGGGAGAGGTTGACCCTTAAGTGTGTCATTACATACTTTGAGAAGGTGTGGGAGCAGAAGAAAGGAGAAGGATTTATAATACTGTGCCGGGAACCCATCTGGTCCAGGTGCTTTACCATTGGGGTACTTTGACAGGGCAGACTGGAGCTCACAGAGCGTAAAAGGCTGACTCAATTTGTGTTTTTGTGGTTCTGATAAGGTGGGGAGGTTCAGCCTCTGTAGAGCCTGGATAATGTTGGTTTTTCTTTCAACCTTATGAGCCTCCAAGTCATCTGGCCTTAAATTATAGAGCTGCTTATATTAGTCTAAGAAAGCCTTCTCAATATGAGCAAAATTTTGGGCAGTCACTCCCTTAGTTCATAATAGAGTATATTTGAGTGCGAGCTTGTCGTTTGCGAAGCTGTGATAGTAGAAATTTGGAAGCTTTGTCACCATGCGCGTACATTTTATTTTTCCAAGACGCGTATAATTTTGCGGAATTGGCATTCAGGATATCTGAGTTTTTGCCTCCTACTTGAGAGGGCGTCAAGGGTAGACTGGTCAACATTTCGACTTTATCACTCTATTTGCATTTTCATAAAATAGTAATGGCTACATGCAATTCTGTAATTTTCACAAGCATTGAAATGAAGAATAACTCAATTATTCAATGGCTACAATAAAAGTAAATGACATTTTTGTTTTAAGATATTTGGATATGTCCAATGGAGATATTAAAAATGGGGATTAGAAGTAGCGGTTCTCATGTCCATCTAGAGATGGAGTCTATCCAGATGACTAAATAATTTATTAATTTGTGCTGTCTGCATTACATTAGACATCTGGAAAACTGTAGTCTGTGCAGAAACCTATCAATTCATTTATACAACCCCTGGCAAAAATTTTGGAATCACCTGGCTCGGAGGATGTCCATTAGGTTGTGTAATTTTGTAGAAAAAAAAGCAGATCACAGACATTGCACAAAACTAAAGTCATTTCAAATGACAACTCCCTGCCTTGAAAAAAAACAATGAAAGAAACCTTGAAAAAAAAAAAAATGTGCTAGCCAGTAACTGTTACTTTTATAGACCAAGCAGGGGGGAAAAATTATGGAATCATGACAAAAACAAACAAAACACTCCAATACTTCACTAGTATTATGTTGCACCACCTCTGGCTTTTATAACAGCTTGCAGTCTCTGAGGCATGGACTTAATGAGTGACAAACAGTACTGATCATCAATCTGGCTCCAACTTTCACAGATTGCTGTTGCCAGATCAGCTTTGCAGGTTGGAGCCTTGTCATGGACCATTTTCTTCAACTTCCACCAAAGATTTTCAATTGGATTGAGATCCGGACTATGTGCAGGCCATGATATTGACCTCATGTGTCTTCTTTCAAGGAATGTTTCACAGTTTTTGCTCTATGGCAGGATGCAATATCATCTTGATAAATGATTTCATCATCCCCAAACATACTTTAAACAATTGATGGGTAAGAAAAGTAATTTTTGCCAGGGGTTGTAGGGGATAATACTCAGGATCTGATAAATTAAAACAATCAGACTAATCTTCAGCCAATGGACTTTTTTTTTATATAATCTTGTAGGACTATTTAATAAATACCGTATATACTCGTGTATAAGCCAACCCGTGTATAAGCCGACCCCCCTACTTTTGCTCCCAAAAGCTGGGAAAAGTTATTGACTCGCGTATAAGCCTAGGGTATGAAATGCTACCAGTACTGAGAAATTTCAAAAATGAAAATAGAAACGAATAAAATTTTGACCTTTCCCTGACAATCCAGCTTTCCTTGACAACCCAGCACTTTCCCTGCTCTATTCTTTCCCCTGCTCTATTATGCTACCGTAACTAAACACACGGTACATTACTACAATGGTGCCTCACTGTAATTAAAGTCCCCTGTGGCCACACCTTGTATTAGGTCAATGTCTGGCCACAGGGGACTTTTTGGGTGTGTGCTCACCTGGACACAGGAGTCTACCATAACCTATGCAGGGCGGAGGGACACTGGGCGCCCCCTCACTACAGCAGGGCGGAGGGATACATGTCACCCATTGCTATAGGAGGGCGGAGGGATACAGGCCGCCCCATCAATACAGTGCAGATGAAGCGGAGGGATCCGGGCCCTCTGATGTTACTGCACAGGAACCACAGGAGCGCTGGAGACCGAGGATGGACGGAAAGGCGGGGGGACTGGGATCATACGCCTGAGAGGTCTGAGGGTGCAGGTACCGTAACTGGGGAGGGATCCGGGCCGGTACCTGCACTGCACAGCCAGGAGCAGGAGGATGGATATAACCGGGGAGCAATCCGGTTACAGCACAGCGGGGAGAGATGTGATCCAGGAGCTGGAGGATGGCGGTGACCGGCAGGGGCACAAGATGCTCAACAGGGGGGGGTGGAGCACAAGGCATGAAATGACAGGAGGACAGAGGGAAGCTTTGAGGGGGGTGAGGAGCAATTTAAAGCAAGCACATAAATGCTTGTTAGTGACTCGTGTATAAGCCGAGGGGGGGACTTTTCAGCACATTTTTGTGCTGAAAAACTGGGCTTATACACGAGTATATACGGTATTTGAATTGCCTATGAAATAATAAATTTTAGACTGTTCAGAACTGCATTTAGGCTTTCATTTTCCTCTTCCATTTCGTGACCAGAAAAATAATTCAGATCATCCTATACCAGACAAACAATGAGGGAAATCTCTCATTGCTTTACATGGGGTCTATCTGGTTCCCATTAAGTGTCTATCATTTTACTAAAAAAAAAATAGCACAGCTCTCAGAACATGTGGCACAATTGACAAGTAGACTCAAGTGAGTAATATTCCTTCTCTTCTTTCCCAAAGACAGAAGAGTCTACGAAGAATGATCTTGCGAGGTCAAGCTACAGTTTATGGATGTTACACAAATTTCTGTTACTGCAGACTGTACCCATTTACCAAAACGTGGATTAACACTGCATGAATATGCAATTTCTGGACTCTCCACGGATGGCATAAAGTGAACTCTGAAGTCTCAGACGATTATTGAGTTCATGTCAAGAAACCTGCGGCCAGTCTGGAAATTACGATATGGGCACAGACCATAAATCATGGACATGTCAAGCCAGTCTGAGACTCTGCTGATCACTATGTGGCCTAGATCCATGTGGATAGTTTAAAAACATTGCCCACTTTTGGACGATGCCATCTAAAACTCTTCAGTGACCATAAAATAAAAACTGTTAAAATACTTCCTGCAGCAGCGGTATGCCACCTACTCACTGCAGTCAATCTGATCGGCAGTAGGTCTTTAGTATTCCATCAAAGCAGACATGTGCTCCAACAGAACAGTGATTGCCTGCAGTGGTCAAGTGACACAAGAATGTCATGCGACTCTGAGAAAGGTAGCCCCAACATCACAGGTATGGAACAGCTATGGTTGATGATTATCAATTTATTTTAGTTAATAAAATAAAAGGAGAAACATGAAAAATTTAAGACTAAAAACTACAAGCTGAAAAACATTTAAAGGGGTATTCCTAGCATGAAATGTATAGAATATGCCTGTGACTATCATCCAAGGCTGCAGGCACAAAAGGGTTATCTTGGACAGACTTGGCCCAAGCCGCAGAACCCTGAGAAACCCCGACACCCTTTAGTCACTATACAGGGATCTGGATTTACAATAGGGCCCATGATATTTCTTCCCATGGAAGGGCTGCAGTCCAGAGACAGGAAAGTCACCAAGCAGGGTCTAAGCCAGTTTAACGCTGACAGGCGTGAGCATGGATAAGTGGACTCACTCGACGTCAGGGTGAACTATAGCAGCTGACCCCCAGGGCAGGGACTGACACAAACACAATCTCTGGTATTACACGCACAGTCTCCGGGATGGTCACTGTTACAGACACTGGAGTAGGAAGGTGAAGACAAAAACAGAAATAGACAGGGGAGCAGGAGGGTATTGAAGGCGCAGCAGGAACAGACAGGTCTTGGAAGGCAGGACATGGGGCAGGTGACTGACAGGGATAGGACCCAACAATTAGCTAGCAAGGCACACTAAACTAACCAGTAGCAATAAACAGGCACCTGACCCGAATGTGAGAATGCTTTATATAGCCAGTGCCCCACAGCCATAGAAATAGAATGCTAACCCCTTTAAATGCAGGGCAGGAATGTAGCCATGTGTCACGCTTCCGGGGGAAGGCGCCCTAGAGTAGACCCACTGGGCCATGGTACCGAACTCCCTTGGGTGAGCTGATCCTAGTTTACCAAACCCCTATGCAGGGATTGTCAGGGGCAAGCCCAGGGGGTCTAAGTACCACAGCAGCTAGTACCAGGGGGCGGCTCGTAAGGTTAGCTTATACTAAGGCACAGTGAAGGATTCCAGGTAACCGAGTACAAGGCTAGGAGTGCAGGAAAGGTGCTACTGGGGAAGAACACAGATAAGGATTCCCAGTAACAGAGCACAAAGAGGGCCTGACCAACAGCCAGCAAAGCAGAAGCTCAACTAACTCAATAATCAGGCACCTCCCATCAGTGGAGGTGGCCTGATATACCAGGAAGAGGTATTAGTAGGGTATGGTGCTTTACAATAGGCTGAAACTTTGCATGTGCTGTTCAGCTGAAGTCTAACTACTCAGTCAGACTGAAGTACTGCAGGTCCCAGCCATTCTGGAAAGTGCATGCTCCACCCATCCATTAAGGTTAGAGTTTCTAGCAAAGACTTTACCTCCATCACCACCGACAGAGTGAATATGGCAGTGCCTGTTGACAACACCACATATCGCAGGAGCAGGCTGTGGTGGGGATGGGACAAAACCAAAAATATTTGATAGTAAGGTTGGCTTCACACCACGGCGCAGTCCGGTCCGGGGCTGTCCGGTGTAAACTAGACAGTCCCGGAACAGTTTTTGGCCCCCATAGTAGCCTATGGGGCCGGATAGCAGCTCTCTGCCATCCGGGAGAATTCGGATTATTCTCACTGGACACAAAAACGTTGCTTGCAACATTTGTGTGTCCGGGGAGAAAAATCTCCCCAAAAATCTGTAACCCGGATTCGCTCGGATTCTCCCAGATCCAGGGCAATCAGGCACTCCCTAACATGGGAGCCTAAGGGGCTGGATTGCCCCGATCCAGGACAATCCGGGAACCGGACACCGGCTGCTGCACACCGCTGATTTCAGGACCGTGGCTAGCTCCCTGTGAGCCGTGGTCCTGAATCATTAGCAGCTGCGTCTGGCTGCACACAGGACCGGAGGGCACATTTGGCCCTCTGGTTCTGTATGTTGATCCGATCCGGGGCTGTCAGGTTCATGCCTGACAGCCCCGGACCGGACTGCGCCGTGGTGTGAAGCCAGCCCAAGGGATCCTGTTCTCTGCCTATGTCCATTTTTTGTGGCATGAGACTGTAATTTCCTAAATAGCGTCCATTACCAGGGGTGAAAATCACATCTATATGACATTTATAGCATGTCCTTACATGGAAAAGCCCCTTTAAAAGCAACTGTTTGTTCATTTGCTAAATAAAAATCAGTGGCTATCCTTTTTTGTTACCCATTTTTATCCTGTTTATATAAAGACTAGCTGTGAGCCCGATGCAAATGCATCGGGATTCTAGAACGTGCATTAATTTGATTATAGTAGTTATAGCTGTTAGCCTGATGCAAATGCATCGGGTATCTAAAATATGTTTATTGTTTTTTTAAAGATTTTTAAATAATAATCGCATCATCAATAGCAATAATATAAGCCATAGCATTATTATTAGCAGTAATAGCAGTATTAATAGCATTATTAGCAGTATTATGAGCATTAATAACAGTATTAATAGCATTAATAGCATTATTATTAGCATTAATAGCATTATTAATAGCATTATTAGCATTAATAATAGCATTAATAACATTATTAATAGCATTATTAGCATTAATAGCATTAATAATAGCATTATTAGCATTAATAATAGCATTAATAACATTATTAATAGCATTATTATTAGCATTAATAGCATTAATAATGGCATTATTTGCATTAATAATAGCATTAATAACAGTATTAATAGCATTAATAGCATTATTATTAGCATTAATAGCATTATTAATAGCATTATTAGCATTAATAATAGCATTAATAACATTATTAATAGCATTATTAGCATTAATAGCAGTATTAATAGCATTATTAGCAGTATTATGAGCATTAATAACAGTATTAATAGCATTAATAGCATTATTATTAGCATTAATAGCATTATTAATAGCATTATTAGCATTAATAATAGCATTAATAACATTATTAATAGCATTATTAGCATTAATAGCATTAATAATAGCATTATTAGCATTTATAATAGCATTAATAACATTATTAATAGCATTAATAACATTATTATTAGCATTAATAGCATTAATAATAGCATTATTAGCATTAATAATAGCATTAATAACATTATTAATAGCATTAATAGCATTATTATTAGCATTAATAGCATTATTAATAGCATTAATGGGATAAATATTAGCATTAATAGCATTAATAGCCTAATTAATAGCATTAATAGCATTATTAATAGCATTAATAGCATTATTAATAGCATTAATAGCATTATTATTAGCATTAATAGCATTAATAATGGCATTATTAGCATTAATAATAGCATTAATAACATTATTAATAGCATTAGTAGCATTATTATTAGCATTAAAAGCATTAATAATGCCATTAATAGGATAAATATTAGCATTAATAGCATTAATAGCATAATTAATAGCATTAATAGCATTATTAATAGCATTAATAGCATTATTATTACCATTAATAGCATTAGTAGGATAAATATTAGCATTAATAGCATAATTAATAGCATTAATAGCATTATTAATAGCATTAATAACATTATTAATAGCATTAATAGCATTATTATTAGCATTAATAGCATTATTAATAGCATTAATAGGATAAATATTAGCATTAATAGCATTAATAGCCTAATTAATATCATTAATAGCATTATTAATAGCATTAATAGCATTATTATTAGCATTAATAATGGCATTATTAGCATTAATAATAGCATTAATAACAGTATTAATAGCATTATTATTAGCATTATTATTAGCATTAATAGCATTATTAATAGCATTAATAATAGCATTAATAACATTATTAATAGCATTAATAGCATTATTATTAGCATTAATAGCATTAATAGCATTATTAGCATTAATAATAGCATTAATAACATTATTAATAGCATTAATAGCATTATTAATAGCATTAATAGGATAAATATTAGCATTAATAGCATTAATAGCCTAATTAATAGCATTAATAGCATTATTAATAGCATTAATAGCATTATTATTAGCATTAATAGCATTAATAATGGCATTATTAGCATTAATAATAGCATTAATAACATTATTAATAGCATTAATAGCATTATTATTAGCATTAATAGCATTAATAATGCCATTAATAGGATAAATATTAGCATTAATAGCATTAATAGCATAATTAATAGCATTAATAGCATTATTAATAGCATTAATAGCATTATTAGCATTAATAGCATTAGTAGGATAAATATTAGCATTAATAGCATAATTAATAGCATTAATAACATTATTATTAGCATTAATAGCATTATTAATAGCATTAATAACATTATTATTAGCATTAATAGCATTAATAATAGCATTATTAGCATTAATAATAGCATTCATAACATTAATAATAGCATTAATAGCATTATTATTAGCATGAATAGCATTAATAATAGCATTATTAGCATTAATAATAGCATTAATAGCATTAATAGGATAAATATTAGCATTAATAGCATTAATAGGATAAATATTAGCATTAATAGCAGAATTAATAGCATTATTAATAGCATTAATAGCATTATTATTAGCATTAATAGCATTAATAATACCATTAATAGGATAAATATTAGCATTAATAGCATTAATAGCATTATTAATAGCATTAATAGCATTATTATTAGCATAAATAGCATTAATAATAGCATTATTAGCATTAATAATAGCATTAATAACATTATTAATAGCATTAATAGCATTAATAATAGCATTATTAGCATTAATAATAGCATTAATAACATTATTAATAGCATTAATAGCATTATTATTAGCATTAATAGCATTAATAGCATTATTATTAGCATTAATAGCATTAATAATACCATTAATAAGATAAATATTAGCATTAATAGCATTAATAGCATTAATAGCATTATTATTAGCATAAATAGCATTAATAGCATTATTAGCATTAATAATAGCATTAATAACATTATTAATAGCATTAATAGCATTATTATTAGCATTAATAGCATTAATAATGCCATTAATAGGATAAATATTAGCATTGATAGCATTAATAGCATAATTAATAGCATTAATAGCATAATTAATAGCATTAATAGCATTATTATTAGCATTAATAGCATTATTATTAGCATTAATAGCATTAATAATACCATTAATAGGATAAATATTAGCATTAATAGCATTAATAGCATTATTAATAGCATTAATAGCATTATTAGCATAAATAGCATTAATAATAGCATTATTAGCATTAATAATAGCATTAATAACATTATTAATAGCATTAATAGCATTAATAATAGCATTATTAGCATTAATAATAGCATTAATAACATTATTAATAGCATTAATAGCATTATTATTAGCATTAATAGCATTAATAGCATTATTAGCATTAATAGCATTAATAATACCATTAATAAGATAAATATTAGCATTAATAGCATTAATAGCATTATTAATAGCATTAATAGCATTATTATTAGCATAAATAGCATTAATAGCATTATTAGCATTAATAATAGCATTAATAACATTATTAATAGCATTAATAGCATTATTATTAGCATTAATAGCATTAATAATGCCATTAATAGGATAAATATTAGCATTGATAGCATTAATAGCATAATTAATAGCATTAATAGCATTATTATTAGCATTAATAGCATGAATAGGATAAATATTAGCATTAATAGCATTAATAGCATTATTAATAGCATTAATAGCATTATTATTAGCATTAATAGCAGTAATAATAGCATTATTAGCATTAATAATAGCATTAATAACATTATTAATAGCATTAATAGCATTATTAGCATTAATAGCATTAATAGCATTATTATTAGCATTAATAGCATTAATAATACCATTAATAGCATTATTATTAGCATTTATTTATTTTATTATTATTTTTATGTAATTATTTATTATTTTTTATTTATTTTTTTATTATTTTTTAATTATTTTTAAATGATTTTTTTTATTATTAAATTTATTTATTTTTTTAAGTGACAGTGAGACACAGTTCTCATTCAGGTCCGCATTTTTTTTTTTTTTTTATTATTATTTTTATTGAATTATTTAATATTTTTTATTTATTTTTTAATTATTTTTTAATTATTTTTAAATTATTATTTTTATTATTTAATTTATTTATTTTTTTAAGTGAGAGTGAGACACAGTTCTCATTCAGGTCCGCAGTTTTTTATTTTTTTTATTATTATTTTTATTTAATTATTTAATATTTTTTAATTATTTTTTAATTATTTTTAAATTATTTTTTTTATTATTTAATTTATTTTTATTTTTTAAGGAGAGTGAGACACAGTTCTCATTCAGGTCCGCATTTTTTTTTTTTTTTTTATTTTTATTTTTATTGAATTATTAAATATTTTTTATTTTTTTTTTATTATTTTTTAATTATTTTTAAATGATTATTTTTATTATTTAATTTATTTATTTTTTTAACTCAGAGTGAGACGCAGTTCTCATTCAGGTCCGCCTTTTTTTTTCCCCATTGACATACATTAGCGGTGTGTCGGCGATTTTATGGCCGGCCACCTGGTTCTATTTGTCGGCCCTAAAATCGCGGACACACCGCTAATGCATGTCTATGGGCAGTCAGCTCGAATTCTGATTGGTCGGCGTTCAATCCGAAATCGGGCTGACTGCCCATAGAGATGCATTAGCGGTGTGTCCGCGATTTTAGGGCCGACAAATAGAACCAGGTGGGCGGCCATAAAATCGCCGACACACCGGTAATGTATGTCAATGGGAAAAAAAAGTCGGACCTGAATGAGAACTGCGTCTCAGTTTTGAGGGGCTCTTCTGATTGGTCGCGGTATACTGCCCTCAGCCAATCAGAAGAGGGCCTGAGATCTCATTGAGGTAGAATGGGGGATTTTTCTTCCATTCTATCTTAATGAGAAGGAAGAGGACGTCGGAGGTGGAAGATCCCCGGGGCCGGACGAAGAGGCGAAGATGGCGGAAATAAGAGAGAAGACCCCCGGGGCCGGAGGAAGAGGACGCCTGGCCGGACGGAGGAGTTGAGGATCGGACGGACGGCGGACGGACGATCAGATGACTTGAAGGGATGTAAGTGATCGACGGGGGCGTTAGGTTAGGGGACAGCGGGGGCTTCGGGTATAGGGCCTTAGGTGACAGCGGCGTTAGGTTAGGGGACGGCGGGGGCTTAGGGGATAGGCGGCGGGGCTTAGGGGGTATCGGCGGGGGCCTAGGATACTACGGGGCTTAGGGGGTAGGGGCTTAGGGGCTGCTGCGGGGCTTAGGGGGTAGGGCCTTAGGGGCAGCGGTGGCTTAGGGGGTAAACGGCGGGGGCTTAGGATGCTGCGGGTCGGGGGTTAGGTGGTCGCGGCTTAGGGGATAGGGGCTTAGGGGGTATCGGCGGGGGCTTAGGATGCTGCGGGTCGGGGGTTAGGTGGTCGGGGCTGCTGCGGGGCTTAGGGGGTAGGGGCTTAGGGGCGGCGGTGGCTTAGGGGGTAGACGGCGGGGCTTAGGGGGTATCGGCGAAGGGTTAGGATGCTGCGGGTCGGGGCTTAGCGGGTGGCGACTTAGGGGTAGGGGCGGCGCACTGAGGGGGTGGCTAAGAGCATGGGGCTGTAGTGTACACCGCTATGGTATACTACAGTCCCATGGCCATACGCCTGTCAGGTGTAAAGCGTATGGCCATGGGACTGTAGTATACCATAGCGGTGTACACTACAGCGCCGGGCGGCGGGGCTTAGGGGGTATCGGCGGGGGGGTTAGGATGCTGCGGGTCGGGGGTTAGGTGGTCGGGGCTTAGCGGGTGGCGACTTAGGGGTAGGGGCGGCGCACTGAGGGGGTGGCTAAGAGCATGGGGCTGTAGTGTACACCGCTATGGTATACTACAGTCCCATGGCCATACGCCTGTCAGGTGTAAAGCGTATGGCCATGGGACTGTAGTATACCATAGCGGTGTACACTACAGCGCCGGGCGGCGGGGCTTAGGGGGTATCGGCGGGGGGGTTAGGATGCTGCGGGTCGGGGGTTAGGTGGTCGGGGCTTAGCGGGTGGCGACTTAGGGGTAGGGGCGGCGCACTGAGGGGGTGGCTAAGAGCATGGGGCTGTAGTGTACACCGCTATGGTATACTACAGTCCCATGGCCATACGCCTGTCAGGTGTAAAGCGTATGGCCATGGGACTGTAGTATACCATAGCGGTGTACACTACAGCGCCATGCTCTTAGCGAGCCCTAGCTTTGTTAGCGAAGCGACTCGCAATGCCCGCTTCGCGGGCATTGCTTCGCAAGACTGCAACGACTCGCAATGCCCGGGGCCACGGGGAGAGTCCAGGAGAAGCAGCTCGCTCGCGCTAACAAAGCCACCGGAAGTTGCGCCGCTCCGACGGAAGTCGCTACGGCAATTATATAATAGATACCATGTTGCCTGCCAATAATACTGTGAAAAGAAAGTATATCCTTGAAAATACATCCATGCTGTATTTTTGTAGTTTCTCTACAGTTGTACAAAAAACTACAGTACTCCCAAGAGAGCCTTCTTCAAATATCCACCGTCTGTCTTGTCACCAAGTTTTTCTGTGAGGCCACCACCAGTCACAGAGTATTCTAGAATGCTGTACATACAGGTCCTCAGGCCAATCTGCATAACACGAAAAAAGCTTTTATTACGCTCACCAACAAGGAGGTTCAATGTTGCAAATCTTGATCCGGTGCCTTATCTTTTGATCGCCATCTCTCTTCCTGCTTTGTGTGGATGACGCATCTGTTGAGTTGCCTGGCTTGGGTACCTCTAATAGCTGTGGCAGGACCTCTGCTGTGGGCCAGCCTATGTCTCACCAAACTGGAATCTGATCTGGACCCGTAGAAGCAACATCGTTTGCGAAACGGCGTCGTTGTCCACCGGCCCTCCGTGGTCACCTCCCTGCACCCCGTCTATCCTTGAAAATCTGGATTAAAAGACCACCCTGCACATACCGGTGAGTGCTGTCTCTTTCTTCAAATCGCTGCATCATAGAGGCCCTACCCCTCCGATGGGGATTTGTCCAAAATACCAATGCAGGGATCCACCAGACAGTCATCTTTCAACGCCTATCCTGCGGTAACTCTCGGTCCAAGATCGGACAGTGATCTGTTGCACCAACATCAGGGAAAAATAGCCACAATGGATATAACCCCAAGTGTCCGATTAGTTTAAATTGGTCAGTGTGTGGCAATTTCTCCAGTGATTTACTGAGACACTTGGACTCTCCTAGCACTCCTGCATACTTCCAGCTTTTTTATTAGCCATACCCCACTCACAAGTAGAGTTCATTAAACCCCCCAAACTCCATTGAAATCAATGGTATGCAATTAGAAACATAGAAAACAGCTTTAAAATGGTGTCCAAAAGCTGACGAACTGCTCATATTTGTGCCAGACACCAGGAAAAGGGACTACGATCTACCTAGACTACAAATCGTCACATGGCATTGCATGGGTTCATGAGACATGGTCTGTGCCAGCCTGCACACTCTTCAAAATTGGAGGTTGCTCACATTCACTTAAATTTCAGAGGACGGTGAAACTCAATTAGAATTGACAGATGGGTAAGTCACAGGGGAAAGTAGCAGCAGTTTTCTACATTAATTAAAAGGAGGATGAGTCACAGGTGTAGGCATATCATTCAGAGAGCCCTGCTCAAGTCATGCACCATTCAGCAAGGAGACCCCAAGATGAGTCCACACTTTTCCAAAACTTAGTGTCACACCACAGTAAAGTGGTATCCATCTTATAGATTTTTTTTATTGCGCCACAACGGCAGCAAGGCAGGAGGCCTAAGACCAGCAATTCATAGTTGGTTATTTAGGAACAGGTGCAGCAGAAGTCTCAGGAGTAGGTATGTGCTCTGAAAGCCATGCTCAATTCATGCACCACACAGCAAGGAAACCCCAACAAGAGTTTTCCTCTTGGCACAGCCACCACAAAAGTGGCAACAATTGCTCCAGAGTTAAAATATTGTAATGGAGAGATATTGCAGCACACTGAAAAGTACACCAGTGCCTTGTTCCCTCATTCTGACAGTGGGGTGGAAAAGTTCTTGGATATATAGGACTTGTTCTTCTTGATAAGCGGTGGTTAGGCGGTGTACTTTGATAAGTGCATACGGTTGTCCAGTGACAATCAGGACACCACCAACAGCACTGAATACATGCTCTGAGAGAACGCTGGCAGCCGGGCACAACAAAATCTCCTAGGCGCAAGTGGCAAACTCAAGTCATTTTTTCCATATTTGAAGCCCAAAATACATAGGGGTCCAGTTCCACAGTCGTACGATCAGTACTGAGCTATTGATACCCCTGCACCATCCCTCTAGACATTGACCATGTGTCAGATTAGTCTTTTTTTTGGGCGATTCAAAAGGATTGTCTAAAAAAAATATAAAAAAAATTTAAAAATTAAAAAAGGGTCAAACGACTCAGAAATTGCTTGCAACACATATACTGCTGAATGCAACGTTTCTGTGATGACGACTCAACGTTCCCCGGGTTGGAAGTGTGGAACTGTAATGTGCATTATGTATACAATTGGTGTTTCGAGGAAATGCAGTCCTCAGATTGTCTAAAAGTTTCTTGCGTGCGTCACATGCATGCGTCCTATTCCAGGGTGGGAAGCATTTGGCCAAATTTACTATTGTACCAGAGATCTAACAGTGGCAACCCAGTAGTCGGCATTATTTTGAATCCTAACAATCCGAGGATCATGTTGCAAATAGTTCAGCAAGAAGATATTCATGTGTCTTGCGCATCCATGAGTCTCAGATCCTTGTTGTGTTGGTGGAGGCGGGGGAACATTCCCGCTGGTTTCTTCAGTGGTCTTCCACCAACCTCACACAACAGAAATGTGATCAATATTTCCCTCATCTGCTGAGTCTTCCATGCCCATTGCCTCTTCTGCTCGCCTCCTGCACCTTTTAACAGTTTGCCTGCTAACCTGAGCCTTCATTGATTCCTCAACTCCACCCGTCCATACCACCTGTCTCTGTGCTAACTAGAGATGAGCGATGTTCGACTCGAATTGTTCGCCAATCTCAAATTCTAGTTGTTTTTGGCGGTGTTCAAGTCATTCGCCGAATTCGAACAATTTGGTTCAAATTCGGCATTTTGAGAAGCTGTTCGATTTTGGTTCGAAAATGCGGCAGATGCGGTTAAAAGTGTTAAAAAAAAAAATGTATGCTCACCTGTTCACGGTCCACCGATGGCTCCGGCAAGGTCCTGTTGCTGATCGGACGTCAGTTATTGCGGGAACTCCAATCACATGACCGGAGTTCCAGCGATAACTAACGTCACCACAGGTCCTATCAGCAAGAGGACCTTGCCGGAAAGTTGAATATAGACATTTTTATGTTTTCGACACTTTTTACTTAAAGAAAGTGGCCAAAACATAAAAATGTCTACGTTAACCTTTCCGGCAAGGTCCTCTTGCTGATAGGACCTGTGGTGACGTCAGTATCGGGAGTCGACTCAGAGTTCAAACCGCATTCTCCTGGATTGCCCCGGTTCGGTGAAATCCGGCACCATAGAGCCCCATGTTATGGGGCGCCGGATTGCACCGAACCGGTATAATCCGGGAGAATGCGCCTTCCTGCTGGGATTTTCAAATGAACAGCTGACTCAGGTCAGCTGTTCATTTGAAGTAGCAGTGCTGTGAGGTTCATGTGAGTTCATACTTGCCTGCATGAACTCACATGAACTTTCCCACGCCAGGGTGCACAGCTCTGCTACATCTCTGGAGGTTCTCTACCAGAGATGTAGCAGAGCTAAAGAAGAACCCTGGATTGGACTACGTCGGACGGAAGAGGATTTGTTTAAAATAAAGATGGAGTCTCTAAGTGTGTTTTTGTTGTTTTTTTTTTTCAAATAAAAATAATATTTCTTGGTATTGTGTGTTTATTGGTCAGAGATGTAGCTGAGCTGTGCACCCTGGTGTGGGAAAGTTCATGTGAGTTCACGCAGGCAAGCATGAACTCACATGAACCTCACAGCACTGCTACTTCAAATGAACAGCTAACCTGAGTCAGCTGTTCATAGTAACATAGTTTTTAAGGTTGAAGGAAGACTTTAAGTCCATCTAGTTCAACCCATAGCCTAACATGTTGATCCAGAGGAAGGCAAAAAAAAAACCATGTGGCAACACTAAGCTCCACATTGGGGAAAAAAATTCCTTCCTGACTCCAGATACGGCAATCAGACTAATTCCCTGGATCAACGCCCTACCAAAGAATCTAGTATATATAACTAGTAATATTATAGTTTTCAGGAAAGGCATCCAGGCCATTCTTCAATGTTAGTAGTGAGTCACTCATTACACCATCATGTGGCAGAGAGTTCCATAGTCTCACTGCTCTTACAGTAAAGAATCCGCGTCTGTGATTATGATTAAACCTTCTTTCCTCCAGATGTAGAGGATGCCCCCTTGTCCCCCTCCCAGGCCTAAGAGTACAGAGATCATTAGAAAGGTCTCTGTACTGTCCCCTCATATATTTATACATTATTATAAGATCACCCCTAAGCCTTCGTTTTTCCAAGCTAAATAGGTTATTAAACTTGGGGCTGTCTTGGTATTAGAGACCCCTTAGTCCTCTAATGACTTTTGTCGCTCTTCTCTGGACCCGCTCTAGTTCAGCTATGTCTTTCTTATACACCGGAGACCAGAATTGTACACAGTATTCTAAGTGTGGTCGCACTAGTGACTTGTATAGAGGTAGAATTATGTTCTCCTCATGAGCATCTATGCCTCTTTTAATGCATCCCATTATTTTATTTGCCTTTGCAGCAGCTGCCTGACACTGGCCACTAAATGTGAGTTTGTCATCTACCCATACACCCAGGTATTTTTCATTGATAGTTTTGCCCAGTGTTTTACAATTAAGCACATAATTATACCTTTTGTTTCCTCTGTCACAAAGTATTCACTGATCTCAGGGAGACCAGTCCAAGAAAACACTGCGGGCAGCTGGCTAAAGCGCTCAACACAGTGAATTCCTAGGCGCATTGCCTCCTGGGAATATGCAAATAAGTCTGTGGAGCCTCGGTTAGGAGTCTCAAACACAGGACTAGCCAGATATCCTTCCAGGGAAGGACCCAGTCAAGGGGTGGCTCCTTGCGGAGAACACCATAACCACCATGTTAAGTGGCCCTTTAGTCAATATCCAGCTCTTTTACAAGCTTAGAGATATGACAAGGGAATACCAAGACCAGGTATCCATCCACAGACAGCTGTTTCGGGGTGTTGCCCCTCATCAGTGTGGAGTAGGATTCTGGCTAGGTGGAAGCTAGGTGGACACTGTTCGACGATCCCTGTCTTTGTGACAGATTGCCCTATCTATTCCCCTAATAATAGAGTCCCCCACTACCAGCACCTGTCTGGCCTGCCCTTCTCTCCTGTTTTCCCCCTTACTGGAGCAGACACTCCTCTGGCTTTCAGAGATCAGGCCCTGCTGCAGCAGTGCTGTACCTGAACTCACACCCCCCTCATCTGCCAACATAGCAAATTTATTGGGGTGTGCCAGATCAGGGCTAGCCTCCCTGGCACCCTTCCCTCTACCCCGCCTTCTAACTGTCACCCAGCTAGCTACCTCACGGTCCTGCAGCTCCATACTACCATCCTCCCCCACATCTATCCCATTGAGCAGCTGTTCAGTGAGCAGCAGTCTCCTTTCCATATTGTCTATGGATCTCAGCGTTGTCAGTTGTTCATTTAGATCCAGTATCTGGGCTTCCAAATGCACAACATACTCACATCTCACACAGCAGTATGCATCTTAGACCGGCTGTTCAAGGAATGCATCCATGTGGCAAGATGTACACTGGATGGCATTGCCAATTATGGAGCTCATTTCCTAATGCGGATTGCACCAGACAGAAATGATAAATAAAAGAAATGCAAAGTATTAAATACAACCAGCAATTCAGTAAGTCCTCCCTTCCAAACTCCCTGAATCCAAAGTCACTGAATCACAAGTCACACACTTACTTCCGTCCGCACTTGTGCTCCTGGTCAGACTAAGCTCGTCACACTCGCTAGGATATCAGATTTAAATTATTTTTTTTTCCCTTAGCAGAAAAACAGCCTACAGCTCAGTGTACTTCCAAAGGAATGTTCATTTGAAAATCCCGGTGGGAAGGCGACATTCGTAGAACACCCCGCCGATTCGACAAATTGAATCGAACACGAACACTAGGGTGGTGGCTCATCTCTAGTGCTAACAATAGTGCGGACCCTTCAGATCTTGTTATTCATTCTGCATACACCCCCTTGTCTACTTCTTCCTTTTGGACCACCTCCTGATTCAACATACTGGTCAAAGTGGAATTCAAATGGTGGTTTTTATTACACGTTCTGGGGTGTGAGGTAGCGGCGGCGGCACGGCGGAGACAAGGGATCCAGGCACCACTGGTCACGGCACATGGGTTTATTTGCCAAAAACGTAGGACAAAAACAATAGTCGGGTACAATATTCCAGATTCCCCTTACTTCAGGGGCCGCTACTTAGCTGCATCCAAAAGGACGTACCCCGACAAAACCAGCCACAGTGTCTCAGGCCTGGCTCAGGGATGCTTCTCTCTCAGAAGCTCAGGGAGTTGTCTTCACTCCCCCACTAGAGACCACACCCCGTGGTCTAGCTTCCTTTTATCACACCCCAAGCAAGTAAAGCAGAACCAGCACAAAATCCCGGGATGGAGTGCGACCTGTCAATATGGAGGACGCACCCAGGGAGGCACACACCGGTCGCAGGGGCCCGACCCGGTCGGTGCCTCACAGGGGTTAAACCACTTCCTCAAACACCATACAAAAAGATGTACATCTTCGGCTTGTACCGGTCAGGTATATACCGACCATTACTTGTTGATCACAGATCACAAAGAGGCTCTTGCATTGACGTAATCTCACCTAACCACAAGTGTATACATGTCACGGTGAATCTAAACCATTCCCTACATGTTTAGCATAAAGGATGCACATTAATTATTATACATACATGTTAATTTACAGTTGTAGTACAGGATCAGTTAATATATATACCACAGTGATCACACAAAAGAATATAAATACATATATACATACAAAGAAGTCAATATATACATGTGTATATTTATTTATATTCTATGTATGATCATTGTGGTATATATATTTACTGATCCTGTACTACCACTGTAAATTAACATGTATTATTCAATGTGCAATCCTTTATGCTAAATTACCTGCCTCAGGGCCGTGGGGTACTTGGTCCCGGGCCGTAGTTCAAGGGGATGTCACAGGGCCTGTTGCCCGGTTCTGTGGTCCTGGTGGTTGCTGAAAAAGAATAAATATCTAAAAATTAAAAAAAAAAAAAAGAAAAAAAGTGTTCGTGACGCCACCTACGGTTCCCGGTAATGATACCAGCGCTGCTTGCAGACCTTCGGGGTGATGATGATGCGGCTAGTTGGTAACGCTCCCCGGCGCCGTGATGAGGTAATAGTGATTTACACTGGGAAGCAGTTAATTCAGGAGCCCTGTCACAGTCTTAACACAGGAACAAGTGTGCGGCTCCTCAGGCATAGGCAAATAAAATACGTCACGCAGTCTTTAGCTCTGTACGGGTTTTACTTGCAAGACTTCAGGCAGCTTACAGATGTTACAGTTCTCACAGGTTCTGCTGGCCTGGGTAGTCACCACGGGACTGGGACGTCCTATTTGGGACCCTTGGTGGTGTGCCTGCCTTTCTCTTGTCCCTCACCACGCTCGCTCCTGCTTCCTAGTAGCGCTCCCACATGCAGAGCTCTCAGCCAGCTCTCATGGATCCTCTCTGGAGGGTTCCTCTCCGGAACCTATTCGGGGCCTTTTGGGGATTAAGCCAGGCTTTCGGCCACGACTTCTTACAGAAGCTCGTGCCTCCGGTTTGGCGGCTCGGCGATGAACACCCGCACCACTCTAGGTTGCCTTTCCTCCCTGGCGGCTTCTCTGCCGACCTGTACTCCTCACTCTCCACAGGAGCTCTCCTCAGACTCTCACTGACTGTCTTCCCACTCTTCCATTAACCCACCTAGTTCCTCCCAATGGGATTATGTCTCCCTGGCAACGGGTTCACCCACATCCTGTCTGCACTAAGGAGTGTGGATGGGTAAATTGAGGGTCCCTTATGTGACATGCCAATTCCCTAGTCACAGGTGTACCACACTCTTATGGGTGCAGTACCCCTTCGTGGCATCCCGACCAGTGGGGCGCCACACTAAACATATAAGGAATTGTTTAGATTCACCTTGGCATGTATACATTTGTGGTCAGGTGAGATGATGTCAATGCAGGAGCCTCTTTGTGATCTGTGATCAACAAATACAAGCCGAAGATGTACATCTTTTTGTATAGTGTTTCTGAGGAAGGGGTTTAACCCCCAAAATGCGTAATAAAAACCACCATTTCAATTCCAACAACCCTGAATCAATTGTGTTCCTGGGAACAGAAGCGCGGTCTTTAATCCCTCTTCTCCTATACACGATCCTATACTTAAAAAGGAATGATCACAGATCATCCACTAAAATATGTTAACATTTTTCTTTGGCTAGAAGCCGGAGCTTCAGTAACTTTAGAACCCACCCCATGGACACCAAGGGTTTTCCCCCTTACCACCACCACCACCACATCTTATACCAGAAGAATAAAGGTATTTTCCAGGGCCACTGGACCATACTGACAGCAACTTTATTAGAACATATTTAAAAACACTTACTTCCCGCCGGACGCGTTTCGGACAAGGTCCTTACTCATCGGCTTGTCCGAAACGCGTCCGGCGGGATGTAAGTGTTTTTAAATATGTTCTAATAAAGTTGCTGTCAGTATGGTCCAGTGGCCCTGGAAAATACCTTTATTCTTCTGAACTGATTGGTGGAGCCAGCCACTGTTCCAGGTGCCTGGGAATCCGATGAGTGTTGAGGTGAACAGCTTCCTATTCCCCACCCCCATCAGCTGTACATCTTATACCACTCATATTTGATGCTAACAGATTTGTAACTCAGTTGTTCTAGGCCCAAAAACAAATATCTGGGGATGGAATACAGCAGACCAGACCTGATTTGGCAAACCCTGGTAATAGACAAAGTATTTGGGGGATAGTTTTTGGCAAATCTGGCAATAATTGCTTTTTCCTGCTGAATTTGTGATTTTAAGAGAGTGCAGCACTGCAGCAGACCTGATTTGGCCAACACTGCTTTGAAGCCATAAAACGTTGTTTTAGGAAGGGGTCAGTAAACCTACTATATATGCATCTTATAAGGAAATTAATTTGCTAGGTAGACATCTCTCTAAATAGCGCACACCGCAGCGGCGAGACTGTCACTGAACTCCAACACTGTGAAAATGGTGAAGACAGGAAATGGACAGTTCTTATATGCAAAGGACATGTGATTTACCCAGCCAATTACAAGCCCTTGTGTGTGCTAGTTCTGTCTCCTTTAGGTGTGCTGCCCGACCAGACCACCCACAGGAAGTACGGGAAAGAAAAAATGGATAACTGGGGGGAGAGGTCTCGGGTCAGATAAGCTCAAACATCTCCCGCCTGCTATTCTAGACACTGAACAGGCAGTAACCCTTTCTTTCAAACAAAACCCAAATTTCTGAATTTTCAGCAAAACATTCTGGCTTGAGGTGCCTAACGAACATTGATAAACTCAGTCCGGATTTAAATTGGCGAACATGTTTGAGCAAACTTCGCTCATCTCTACTCACAAAGAATACCAACGTTTATTAATAAACTCTGTCATAATGAATTACAGCCTGGATGCAGAGTCATACCTTCAGCCACTAGATGACTTGATAGACCTGCTCAATCATGTAAAACACAACGCACATTTTAAGGGAAATATATATTACCCTGAAACTCTTACATGCCCTGTGTCATTTACAGAGTGTCCTCCATTTCAAGCCTGGCAAGCACACTTTCCCATGCCCTGCTGAGTGCAGAGCAAAGTACTGTAGTGTGCATGTGCAGGTGTTCTGTGACCTTTCATTTGTGCATTACAGTGCTTTGTTCTGCCCATATCAGGGCAGGAACACTATGCGGATGAGGAGGACGTGTCATCCACACAAAGCAGGCAAGGATAAACAGCAATCTCCATTAAAGAGGAGGGATCAAATCTAGATCAACACCCACCAGACTGGACTGCAGATGAGTATAATAAAAGCGGTTATTTTACATTACACAGATTGGCCTGGGAACTTATATACAGAATTCTAGAATACTGTATAAGGGCTTACTGGTGGTGGCCACACTTTATACAGGGAAAAATCTGGTGACAAGTTCACTTTAAAACACAGGAGAGCACAGAAATGCCTTTGTAAGTTGTTATAGGGCTAAATCCACTGAGCAGGAAGAAACCGTACGTAGTAAACGATAAATAAATGGCTACATTCCCTAAGTCCATGAATGTCACAACATTACTCTATCTAATGTAATTAGATGCAGTTAGGGCTGGCAGATGCAGAATAAATTTCATTTTGGTTACATTTGGCCACAGTAACTAATAGCGCTACATGCTGATTATTTTATCTCGTCTGCCTGCAAGGGTTTGCTCTACAATTGTCCCATTTTAAGAGAAGGCGATTTTATTGATTGTTTCTGGGAATTTAATTTTTTTTCCACAACACTAAATATCCACTCGGTGTAGGATTAAGATAATTGGCAATGATGCTAATGATCTTTCTGTGTTCAGATTAGGAGGGAGTCATCACCAAACAGGTTTTAGACAATCAACAAACTCCCTTTGAAAGCACATTAATATTAAAGAATAATGTACACCTGGTTAAACATAACTTTTAATAGGCATGAAATGTATAGCTGTCAAGTCTCCCGCCAGTTACGAGAATGAGGAGTACTATCTCCAAATCAATAAATGGAGCTAATAAAGGAGCATGTATGTCATGTGACTCCTGTTCTCATGACAGTTCATATTGGAAGGGATGGGATTTATTTTGGACCATATTTTCTCATTTGAGAGTGTGACCCATCGGCAATTGAGGGGCCAAGGTTTGCACCCATTTATGTGAATCTCTTCATGGGGCGATTTGAGTCCCTCCTCATTGTGTGGTCTTTCTTTCCAATGGGTCGCTTCATGTTTTACAAGAAGTTCATTGATTATCTCTTCTTTATGTAGAGGGGGGCAGAAATAGAGTTACAAGAGCTAAATTCCAATGATTGGGGGTCTTCATTTCATACTTAATTCATCAGAAACAAATTCCCTTTCTTGATCTGAACATCTCCTTTGACCTAGAGGGCAATACTCAGAAGAAGTTTTAGTCAGCAAGAAGTTTTTTCGTGTATTTTCTGCAAAAAGTAAAATAAAAATAAACGGATTCTCAATCCACATCAGGAAATAAGTTAAAATGGAATCTGGCAACACATACAGCAATTCCCAGAACTACATCAAATATATCGTGCCGAAATATTGCATCATTTTGAAAAATAATCTCACTCTGTGCCAGAATCTTCCGAAAAATCCCCTTGTCATTTTAGAAGAAATAGAAATCTAAAAAATCTAGTGATGATTATAGAAACTTGATGCCAGCTTACCCAGTTGCTCTATGTTGCATCTACCTGGGGCTCAGACACCGGCCTCGCCCTGGCCTCACATCAACTACAGTATGATAGAAAAATAAATTGGATTCTGGCTCAACAGGACTTGATTCTTCTCTTTTTTAAAAAAAAAAAAAAAAAAAAGAGAATCTAGTGCATACAACAGAAAAATTAACATGGTCCACATGACCCAGTTTACACGTTTCGACTGCACTAAGCAATCTGACTCATTACTCATGAGGACAGTCGAAACGCATCGACTGGGTCATGTCGACCATGTAAATTTTTCTTTTGTATGCACTATATTTTCTTTTGAAAATTAAAAAGATAAGGACAACCCCATTTTTTCTATCATCCAGTGTTAAATCAATAGTTTCAAAAAAATCTAACTAAAAAAATCCAGAAAGCCTGAAAAGAAGCATCACTGAACAATTCCTGAGTGCCCAGATAAAAGTGCTTCTCAATAAGTTAGAAGATCAAAAAGTTAATTTCAGTAATTCAATACAAAAAATGAAACAGATATATTAGCCATTACAGAGTAACCTAGTTTTTAAGGTTGAAGGATGACTTTAAGTCCATCTAGTTCAACCCATAACCTAACATGTTGATCCAGAGGAAGGCAAAAAAAAACCATGTGGCAACACTAAGCTCCACTTTGGGGGAAAAAATTCCTTCCTGACTCCACATACGGCAATCAGACTAGATCCCTGGATCAACGCCCTATCAAAGAATCTAGTATCTATAACTGGTAATATTATAGCTTTCAAGAAAGGCATCCAGGCCATTCTTAAATGTTAGTAGTGACTCCCTCATTACACCATCATGTGGCAGAGAGTTCCATAGTCTCACTGCTCTTACAGTAAAGAATCCACGTCTGTGATTATGATTAAACCTTCTTTCCTCCAGACAGAGGATGCCCCCTTGTCCCCGTCTCAGGCCTAAGAGTAAAGAGATCATTAGAAAGGTCTCTGTACTCTCCCCTCATATATTTATACATTATTATAAGATCACCCCTAAGCCTTCGTTTTTCCAAACTAAATAACCCCAAGTTGAATAACCTGTCTTGGTATTGCAGACCCCTCAGTCCTCTAATGACTTTTGTCGCTCTTCTCTGGACCCGCTCTAGTTCAGCTCTGTCTTTTTTATACACCGGAGACCAGAATTGTACACAGTATTCTAAGTGTGGGTGTGGTCGCACTAGTGACTTGTATAGAGGTAAAATTATGTTCTCCTCATGAGCATCTATGCCTCTTAATGCATCCCATTATTTTATTTGCCTTTGCAGCAGCTGCCTGACACTGGCCACTAAATGTGAGTTTGTCATCTACCCATACACCCAGGTCTTTTTCAGTGATAGTTTTGCCCAGTGTTTTACAATTAAGCACATAATTATACCTTTGGTTTCCTCTGTCCAAGTGCATGACCTTACATTTATCCCCATTAAATCTAATTTGCCATTTATCAGCCCAAGCTTCTAGTTTACCTAAATCCTCCTGTAATATAAAATTGTCCTCCTCTGTATTAATTACCCTGCAGAGTTTAGTGTCATCTGCAAATATTGAGATTCTTCTCTGTGTGCCCCCTACAAGGTCATTAATATATATATTAAAAAGAAGCGAGCCCAACACTGACCCCTGTGGTACCCCACTATTAACTGTGACCCATTCTGTGTTACATTAATGACCACCCTTTGTTTCCTATCACTAAGCCAATTCTTAACCCACTTACACATACAGTCATGGCCAAAGGTTTTGAGAATGCTACAAATATTAATTTTAACAAAGTCTACTGCTTCAGTTTTTCGAACGGCAATTTGCATATACTCCAGAATGTCAAAGAGTGATCAGCTTAACAGCAATTACTTGCTAAGTCAATATTTGCCTAGAAAATGAATTTTAACCCCCAAAACACATTTGAACATCATTGCAGTCCTGCCTTAAAAGGAGCAGCTAACATCGTATTAGTGATTGTTCCATTAACACAGGTGTGGTTGTTGATGAGGACAGGGCTGGCGAACAATCAGTCATGATTAAGTAAGAAAGACACCACTGGACACTTTAAAAGAAGGCTGGTGCTTGGTATCATTGTTTCTCTTCAGTTAACCATGGTTATCTCTAAAGAAACACGTGCAGCCATCATTGCACTGCACAAAAATGGCCTAACAGGGAAGAGTATCACAGCTAGAAAGATTGCACCTCAGTCAACAATCTATCGCATCATCAAGAACTTCAAGGAGAGAGCTTCCATTGTCGTCAAAAAGGATCCAGGGCGCCCAAGAAAGACCAGCAAGCGCCAGGACCGTATCTTAAAACTGTTTCAGCTGCGGGATCAGACTACCAGCAGTGCCGAGCTTGCTCAGGAATGGCAGCAGGTTGGTGTGAGTGCTTCTGCACGCACTGTGAGGCAGAGACTCTTTGAGCAAGGCCTAGTTTCAAGGAGGACAGCAAAGAAGCCACTTATCTCCAGAAAAAACATCAGGGACCGACTGATATTCTGCAAAAGGTACAGGGAGTGGACTGCTGAAGACTGGGGTAAAGTCATTTTCTCTGATGAATCCCCTTTTCGATTGTTTGGGACATCTGGAAAACAGCTTATTCAGAGAAGAAGAGGTGAGCGCTACCACCAGTCTTGTCTCATGCCAACTGTAAAGCATCCTGAAACCATTCATGTGTGGGGTTGCTTCTCAGCCAAGGGAATCGGCTCACTCAGTCTTGCCTAAAAACACAGCCATGAATAAAGAATGGTACCAGAATGTCCTCCAAGAGCAACTTCTCCCAACCGTCCAAGAGCAGTTTGGCGCCCAACAATGCCTTTTCCAGCATGATGGAGCACCTTGCCATAAAGCAAAGGTGATAACTAAATGGCTCAGGGAACAAAACAGAGATTTTGGGTCCATGGCCTGGAAACTCCCCAGATCTTAATCCCATTGAGAACTTGTGGCCAATCATCAAGAGACGGGTGGACAAACAAAAACCAACAAATTCTGCTAAAATGCAAGCATTGATTATGCAAGAATGGACTGCTATCAGTCAGGATTTGGTCCAGGTGATTAAGAGCAGCCAGGGAGAATTGCAGAGGTCCTAAAGAAGAAGGGTCAACACTGCAAATATTGACTTGCTGCATTAACTCATTCTGTCAATATAACCTTTTGGTACTCATAATATGATTGCAATTATATTTCTGTATGTGATATAAACATCAGACATCCTGTGTTTGAGACTCCTAACCGAGGCTCCACAGACTTATTTGCATAAACATTAGACAAACACAAATAAAAACCAGAGGGCAGCAGATCATGTGAAAATTAGGGATGGGCGAATCTACTCGCTAGGACTCGTTACTCGGCGAGTAGTAAGGGACTCGCAGGACTCGGTACTCTGCGAGTTTCCCAGTGATTACTCGCACGAGTCCAATGCAAATCAATATCAATCCTAGTTTTGTCAGAAACGCTGACAAAAACTAGGATTGCCATTGTTTACATTAGACTCGGCTACTGTGCCAGTGATAGCAGGGAAACTCGCAAAGTAACTGCTGTTACATTGCGAGCCGAGTTCAGCTGTCTTCTGTGTGCAGGCTGCCAGCTCCAGGGTCCTAGAGCCCGCCTGCTCACAGAGATGATGTAGCAGTGCTGAGATTGTTCTCAGTCTGCTCATTCCCTGTGCATAGACATCTATCTATGCACAGGGGATGTAGCAGAGAGGACATCGCGTTTTGGACTACGTCGGACGGAAGAGGATTTTTTTAATTAAAGATTGAGTCCCTAATGGCTTTTTTTTTTTATTTCAAATAAAATTTTTTCTCTGTGTTGTGTTTTTTTAACCCTTTATTGGAGATTCTTAGTGGCTGGGTCAATCGTGGCCTGACATTAAGAATCTCGGGCTTAATACCAGCTTGTATAACAAAGCTGGTATTAACCCCTTTATTACCCAGCGTGCTACCGCCACCAGGGCCGCTGGAAGAGCGGGGTTCAGCGCCAGAGGATGGCGCTTCAATGAACGCGCCATCTTCTGGGGCGGCTGTGGGCTGCAATTTGCAGCGGGGGGTGCCCAGAAAGCTTGGGCATCCCTGCGCTGCGGATTCCAGCCCCTAGCTGCTTAGCTGTACATGGCTAGACATAGAAATTGCGCGGAGCCCCACGCATTTTTTTTTACTATTTCATGAATTTCAGAGTCAGAGTCAGAGTCTCAGAGTCAGAATCTCAGAATTTCACGAAATAATTTAAAAAAAATGCGTGGGGCTCCGTGCAATTTCTATGTCTAGCCAGGTACAGCTAAGCAGCTGGGGGCTGGATTCCGCAGCGCAGGGATGCCCAAGCTTTCTGGGCACCCCCCGCTGCAAATTGCAGCCCGCAGCCGCCCCAGAAGATGGCGCGTTCATTGAAGCGCCATCCTCTGGCGCTGAACCCCGCTCTTCCAGCGGCCCTGGTAGCGGTGGCACGCTGGGTAATAAAGAGGTTAGGGCCAGCTTTGTATTATCAGCTGGCCCTAAGCCCGAAATTTATGGCGGTCACGCCAATATTAGACATGACCGCCATGAATTTCTATTAAATTGTTTTAAAAAAAAACACAACACAAAGAAAATTTATTAGAAATAAAATAAAAAGCCATTAGGGACTCCATCTTTAATTAAAAAAATCCTCTTCCGTCCGACGCAGTCCAAAACGCGATGTCCTCTCTGCTACATCCCCTGTGCATAGATATAGATGTCTATGCACAGGGAATGAGCAGACTGAGAACAATCTCAGCACTGCTACATCAGGCAGCAGGCGGGCTCTAGGACCCTGGAGCTGGCAGCCAGCACACTGAGCAGACAGGATTCTTATCTGTGCGAGTTTCCCAGCGATTACTTACAAAGTAAACGAGTCCAATGCAAATAAATAGCAAAACTAGGATTGCTTCAGGCTGAAGCTTCCGAGACACATCTGCGATTTGTAAATCTCACACTACTCGCTATTACTCGCTTCCCCATTCATTAACATTGGACTCGCTAGACTCGCAACGAGTAGCGAGTCCTGTGCTCGGACTCGCTAGAGCCAAGCGATTCCGAGTAATTTAGGATTCGCCCATCACTAGTGAAAATATAATTTTGGTGTCATTCTCAAAACTTTTGGCCATGACTGTATTTTCCCCCATCCCCATTGCCCTCATTTTATGTATCAACCTTTTGTGTGGCACCGTATCAAAAGCTTTTGAAAAGTCTATATACACCACATCCACTGCATTTCTTTGGTCCAGTCCAGAACTTACTTCTTCATAGAAGCTTATCAGATTAGTTTGACAGGAACGGTCCCTCGTCAAACCATGTTGACATTGGGTCATGAGGTTATTTTTCTTCAGATACTCCAGTATAGTATATCTTAGAAAACCCACTAGGATTTTACCCACAGTAGAGGTTAAGCTTACTGGCCTATAATTTCCAAGTTCAGTTTTTGTCCCCTTTTTGAACATTGGCACCACATTTGCTATACACCAGTCCTGTGGTACAGACCCTGTAATTATGGAATCTTTAAATATTAAAAATAATGGTCTATCTATGACAGTACTTAATTCT
>JARQOC010000010.1:149119631-149202122 GCA_033576535.1 Allobates femoralis | reverse complement strand
AAAAAAGAAGCATTCAAAGAAAAGAACACGGTCCCTACAGTCAAACATGGCGGAGGTTCCCTGATGTTTTGGGGTTGCTTTGCTGCCTCTGCACTGGACTGCTTGACCGTGTGCATGGCATTATGAAGTCTGAAGACTACCAACAAATTTTGCAGCATAATGTAGGGCCCAGTGTGAGAAAGCTGGGTCTACCTCAGAGGTCATGGGTCTTCCAGCAGGACAATGACCCAAAACACAATTCAAAAAGCACTAGAAAATGGTTTGAGAGAAAGCACTGGAGACTTCTAAGGTGGCCAGAAATGAGTTCAGACCTCAATCCCACAGAACACCTGTGGAGAGATCTAAAAATGGCAGTTTGGAGAAGGTGTGACGCCCCTGCGACCAGGAGGCCACATAGGGAACTGCAGCCAGGTAAGAAGGGACGAAAGTTTTACACAAACACCCTCACAGACATCCCACACACCACTAGAGGGCAGCACCCAACCCGGAGCCCGGGACTCTAGGCGGGCAAGGGGTGGTGGGTTTAGAGAACAGTGAATGGGACAGCAAGCAGGTCAGGTGACAGACGGTAGAAATAGAGGAAGGGGAGGAGGAAGGAGTGAGTAGGCCAAGGTAGGCTGAGCAGCAAAGAACACAAGCACGCATCCTGGAGGAGTGGGGTGAATGGAGTGCAGAATCCAAGTGCCAGAGAAACCACAGAGAGAAAGTACGTCCAGAGCCAGCACCCCAGGAGAGTGAGGAAAGAGGCAGATCAGCACCACTGAGTCTGAGGAACACAGCCGAGACGACCCACTGCCGGCAGAGTAGCCTTCCATATGAAACCAGATTCACACAGGGCAGAAGGGAGCCTGATAGAGCCTTGCAGAGAAAGGACTATTGGAGGCTAGGCTAGAAGCAGAGTGTCGGCTCTGAAGGGGACCGACGATTCACCCGGTTTCCCAAGATTCACCGACGGGGAACTCTAACTCCAGGTTGGAGTTCTCACCCAATCGCAGAAAAAAACGGCCTGTGGGCACATACCCTAAAGGAGTTGTCCACTCTAGAACTGATAATTCTGCAGTCACTCTATGTATAGAAGAGTGACAACAGAACTATCAGTCTAAAGGTACCTTCACACGTCGCAATCTCGCCTGGCGATATGAGGCGATCTAACTTGCACGTGCACATTATTCATGGTCGCCTCAGATCGTTGATGGCGGCATCACACGCTGCAATTTCGCCCTAAAAATAAGTCAATGTGTCGCTCTGGAAATCGCCTCACCCACAGTGGAAGCAATCCTGACGAATTCCATCGCCTCTTCACACGCCGCAATTCCAAAGTCATTGTGGGCGTACATGTTCAGTGTGGTGAGGAGATAGGCGTACCGCAGTGGTTTACACCGCACCCCATACTCGTTCATTGGACATTGCAACAGCGTTACGATTGGGCAGCCTGCTCTGGAAGGCTGGCTAAGACATGACGCCATTGCCATTGTGTAGTGGTGAACAGACAGCTCTTCAAATATGGCGCGGTGTCAAGTGACAGCCAATGGAAACACAGTAGCCCACACCAATTATTTCAGATGGGGCACGGACTCCAGCACGCTGAGGCACACCTACAGGAAATCATAGGCGACGCTGATTCCATCACTATCGCCCCGTCACACACCACAACCCGGAAATATGGCCTTCATGATTGAGGCTGATTTCAGAGCAGTGCTCAGGAGTCAGGCGACGGCTGAGAAACGATTTATCGCCACGAAATTCCCCAATCACACGCCACAACTGTGAGGCAATTTCACGGCGATTGCTCCGGGGCAACATATCGCCTTTAGGATTGCCAGGCGAGATTGTGGTGTGTGAAGGTACCCTTAGACCAGACAGCCCCTTTAACTTTTCCTGCCATTGGCCTCAATTTTTGCACTGGATGTTCCTAATCTATTGCATTCCAAAGAGCAGCCTGGATCTAAACATTTCCCATGCTGAAGGAAGATTGAGGACTACAAAGGCATGAGGTAAGATGATAATTTTGTATGTGTTGCCATTGACAATAATTGGTATGACTTATATCCGTGAAAAACATGATTAGAACATATAAGCCCGATCCCCGGGGATAACTTCCCACCATGAATATTTGATATTTTTTCTGCTGCATATTTTTGTGCTCAATTAAATGCTGCATATTAGGGTTCGTTCACACAACTGTATTTTTAGTCTAGTGGTATCCGTCAAAAAATTGGATCACAGTTGAACCCAGGGCTGTGGAGTCGGATTCAGGGAAATTGAGGAGTCGGAGTCAGATGTTTGGCTTCCTGACTTCACAGCCATGGTTGCGGAGTCATGGGGTTTGTGTCTATTTTGGTGGAGTTGGAATCAGCGTTGGAGTCGGATTCAGGAAAATTGATGAGTTGGAGTCAGAGTTGGATGTTTGGCTCACTGAGTCCACAGCCCTGGTTGACCCAATGAGGTAGTGCACATATCCAAAACATGAAAATAAATCAGACCACACTCAGGTGACATCCAAGTGCTGTCTGATGGAGAAGACAGTGAAACTTTTTTGCTTTTTTAACTACCCCTCTCGGAGAACAACGGATCCCACTCTGATCAGAGTCTGATCAGCATAATCTAAACGTTTTTCACAGAATGAGAAAATGTGGTGGTGTGACCACAGCCCTTCACTACCATGCTCGGGTATTTGGTACTCATAATGAGCAGTTGGATGCTCAGATGTGTGCGGCTCAAGTACCCAAGTACAGTGGAAGTCAATAGGGAACTAGTAAATTTTTCTGGAACAGTTCCTGAAAAGTGCTTGAGTTCCTCATTGACTTTGATTATACTTGGGAACTTAAGTTGCACCTATCCTAGCATCCAACTGCTCGTTATGAGTACCGAGCACATGAGCATGGTAGTGCTTGCTCATAACTAGTGTTTATGTAATTCTGTGTAATCAACTGGTTAAAGGGAACCCCTCAGCAGGTGTTACACATATATAGTAAAGGTACCTGGATTCAGCAGTCAGACACTACCGCTGCTGCTGCTCTTTCATAGGGTAGCGTCCAATTTTCTCATACCCCTAGACCTGAGAACAGACCAGGTGGAGGTGTTGGTCTGCTGCTGTCAACAAATTGTGCTTTTCAGGTTATCCCACCTGTCCCCTCACTTATCTTCCCTTCTTTTGATGTACACACTGTAAGACTCTACAGGCCCTTCTTCCTGCGAGTAGCAGTGGTTTATCGCCCTCCAGGCCCCCACGTCAATTTCTTGGTCACTTTGCCACCTGGCTTTCACACTTTCTAGCCTGCGACCTTTCCACTCTCATCATCGGTGACTTTAACATTCCTGTTTTCAACCCCATATCCTCATCTGCCTCTCATCTTTTAACCCTAACCCCTCTCTTGGTCTTTGTAACTCTGCCACACATGAAGATGGGAATACATTGGAGCTGATCTTCTCCCAGCTCTGCTCAGTGCATGATTTTACTAATTCCCCCTTCCACTCTCTGACCATAACCTTCTTTCATTCTCCGTCAAGTACTGTCAACCCTTCAAGGACACTCCCAACTCCTTCATCTATAGGAATATACGTGCCATTGACACTCAGAAACTTATAAAGAATTTACAGTCTTCACTCGCCCCAATCTCCTCCCTCTCTTGTCCTGACTCTGCTCTAAAATTCTATAATGAAACAATACAAAATGCCCTGGACCTCCTGCATTTAGAACAATTTCGGCACCGACAGCGGCAACGCTGGCACAGACTGCAAACACGGTTTCTCCAGCGGTGCTCCAGGTGTGCAGAACAACTCTGGAGAAAATCCAAACTGGCCGAAGATTTAATCCATTATAAATTTATGCTAAAAACATACAACACCGCCCTTCACCTCTCCAAACAAGCGGCTACAACACCCTTATCACATCACTAGCCAACAATCCTAAGTGACTCTGACACTTTCCATTCCCTCCTCAGTCCAAGAGTACAGGCCCCAACCACCAGCCTCAGCGCTGACAATTGACCACGTATGACAGGAAATTTCCTTACAGACTCAGAACATCATGCATTCTCCTCCCTCCTGCACTTCATCCAACTCACTTTCGGTCTTTGATCCGGTCACAGAGAAGAAGTCACCCGGCTTCTTGTATCTTCTCGCCCTACTACCTGCACCAGTGACCCTATTCCCTCACATCTTCTTCCATCCCTCTCCCCAGTTGTCACATCTCACCTAACTAAAATATTTAATCTTTCCCTCTCATCTGGTTTTTTCCCCTCCTACAAACATGCCAGCATACATCCATTATTAAAAAAAACATCCCTCGACCAGAACTTTGCTGCTCACTACAGACCTGTCTCTAATCTCCCCTTCATCTCTAAACTCCTGGAACGCTTGGTCCACTTCTGTATGATCCACTATCTCTCTGACAATTCTCTTGACCTTCTACAATCCGACTTCTGCTCTTTACATTGTACTGAAAGTGCCCTCACTAAAGTCTCTACCGATCTACTAACAGCTAAATCTAATGGTCACTACTCCCTGTTGATCCTACTGGATCTCTCCACCGCATTCGATACTGTGGATCACCAGCTCCTCCTCTCTATGCTCCGCTCTATTGGGCTCAAGTATACTGCTCTCTATGGGTTCTCTTCCTACCTCACTGACAGCTCCTTCACTGTATCTTTTGCCAGCTCCTCTTCCTCTCTCTCCCCACACGGTTGGGACTCCTCAGGGTTCAGTGCTAGATCCTCTTCTCTTCTCTCTATATACTGCCCCTATTTGACAAACCATCAATAGATTTGGTTTTCAGTACCATTTCTATGCTGACGACACCCAATTATACACATCTTCTGCTGACATCACCTCCACATTACTAAAAAATACCAGTGATTGTCTGTCTGCTGTCTCTAACATCATGTCTTCTCTTTACCTTAAACTGAATCTATCAAAAACTGAACTTCTCATGTTTCCTCCCTCTGCTAATCTTCCAAAACCTAATATTGCTATTTTAGTATGTAAAACAGAAAAAAACTGCACAGCACTCGCAGACATAATGTGAACTGGTGCCAACAGGGACGCTGGATCAAACAACTAGAAAAAATTCTCTGCAGCACTCAGCTACTACCAGTGATGTACATGTGCTAACAAGCTGTATGTATATGAGAAAAAAGTTTAAAAACTTAAGTTTTTTTCAAAAAACTCAAAATTCTTATTTTTTCATTTCTGAAGTTCTTAGTACATACATTGGCCAATGTCTGCTTGCTCATCAACTACGACAAAGTGACTTCAGGTCCGATGAGTGCTAACGCTGACATCCCTGTCCTCCTTGTCCACCCCCCCCCACTTCTCAGTGGGCAGACACCATCTCGACCCTAGACCACCCTCATCCCCTACAGATGGTCTAGGGTCAAGATGGTGTCCGCCCACTGAGACGTGGGGGGGGTGGACAAGGAGGACAGGGATGTCAGCGTTAGGACTCATCAGACCTGAAGTCACTTTGTCGCAGTTGATGAGCAAACAGACATTGGCCAATGTATGTACTAAGAACCTCAGAAAAAAAAAATAAGAATTTTGAGTTTTTTGAAAAAAACGTAAGTTTTTAAACTTTTTTCTCATATATATACAGCTTGTTAGCATGTGTACATCATTGGTAGTAGCTGAGTGCTGCAGTGATTTTTTTCTAGTTATTTTAGTATCTAGTTATACCGTTACTCCTCAGCAGTACGCCCGCTGTCTTGGGATTATATTTGACCCAGATCTCTCCTTTTCTCCCCACGTCCGGTCACTCGCTCGCTCATGTCACCTACACCTCAAAAACATCTCTAGAACCTTTTCTTATTGTTGATTCTGCAAAACTCTAACTGTTGCCCTTATTCATTCTTGCCTGGATTACTACAATTCTCTCCTAATCAGTCTCCCTTTTAATAAACCCTCTCCTCTCCAATCCATCCTCAATGCAGCAGCCAAGATCATATTCCTCTCCAACCGCTTCACCGATGCCTCTATCCTGTGCCAGTCATTGCACTGGTTGCCAATCCGCTATAGAGTACATTATAAAATTATCACTTTCATCTGCAAAGCCCTCCACAGTTGTGCACCACCCTACATCTCCTCCATCATCTCTGTCTATCGCCCTACACGTGTCCTCCGTTCTGCAAATGACCTAAGACTGACATCAGCTATAATCCGAACCTGCCATTCCTGTCTCCAGGACTTCTCACGAGCTGCACCAATTTTCTGGAGTGGGTTAGCAAAAACTATTCAACTAATTCCCAATACCAATAGTTTTAAGCGAGCCTTAAAAACACATCTCTTTAGACTGGCCTATCACCTCACTTGTCTAACTATCTTCCCTTTTACAAATCTGGCTTTTTTGTGTCCTCTGTCTGTCCCCCATGCATTATATAGCACTTTATCTGTACTTGTACAGATCCGCACCAGGGACTGTTTCATGCAGTGTTACGTGAATCCCCTTATTTATTATATTCATGGCTGGACCATATATGACATCATTTGTACTGTTACCTTTTGTGCCTCCCCTATTTCCTCAAAGATTGTAGCTTGTGAGCAGGATCATCACTCCTCATGGTTTTTGAATTTTTGTTACTCTGTATTGGCTCATATTGTCTGAACATGTCGCCTCTGAATTGTAAAGCGCTACATAATATGTTGGCGCTGTATAAATAAAATTATTATTATTATTATTATTATTAAAGGTACTGGTACACAGGTGGTAGGATGATGAATAAAATCAGACCTTCAGTTTCTAGATTTGATCTTTCATTGCAGTAAAACGTTTAATTAAAGGTCCTGAAATCACAGCAGCATTTGATTGACATAAGCAGCAGGTGGGACTCTGTGGGTTGGGTCTTCTTTTATTATCCTACACAGTCTCTCCTGTGCTGCTAAAGTATGAACATTATTATAATTATTAATTATAGACCACCATTGATTCCATATACATGAGAAAGGATTAGAAACAAAATAATTGAAAAAATACAATGAACTAACAGAGGGGAGAGGACCCTGCCCTTCCGGGCTTACATTCTACAGAGGGGAGAGGACCCTGCCCTTCCGGGCTTACATTCTATGGAGGGAACATTGAATATGAGTGGTCTTGTGCTGGCTGTTAGAACCTTCAAGCCGAGCCAATTCCTGACAGTAAGTACATTATACGCTGTTAAGATTTGTTATATTACTAATATAAGTGCATGTTATTATTATTATTTATTTATTCATATAGCACCATTAATTCCATGGTGTTTTATATGAGGAGTTACGTACAAAATTATAGATTTAGTTAACAGTAAACAAATTAACAATGACAGACTGGTACAGAGGAGAGAGGACCCTGCCCTTGTGGTTTTACATTCTACAGGACAATGGGGAGGAGACAGTAGGTCAGGTGAGCAACAGATGCGGTGGTGGTGAGACGGCAGCTCTGGTGGTGGTGAGGCAGCAGCTCCGGTGGTAGTTAGGCGGTAGCTCTGGTGGTGGTGAGGCAGCAGCTCCGGTGGTAGTGAGGCGGGAGTTCCAGTGGTGGTGAGGCAGCAGCATGGTCATTGCAGGCTGTAGCTTTCCTGAAGAAGGCATCACCAAAAACCATCATCACTGCAAGAATATATCACCAAGTGTAGTACAGCAATCAGTTGTAATGTCAGGTCAGCCCTATATGCAATTTTATGACATGAATCTCCAGCTTCTAGTATGTCCTTAATAATGATAAGGAGATGCTGGGAAGTGTTGTTAACAGCCATCTTCACACTATGGAGCATACAGGAATCACAGAACTCATGTGATACAGACAGTATCTAAAAACATCAGATTGCAGGGAAGGAAAGGTGTATCACAGTCCGCGCTGCCAAATCCACTCACTCCAAAGGAATACACGGTTAGATGAAACTTCAAAAAGAACTCCTTTATTACCTCCGACGCGTTTTGGTGCCCTCCTGGCACCTTCCTCAGGAGGGCACCGAAACGCGTCGGAGGTAATAAAGGAGTTCTTCTTGAAGTTTCATCTAACCGTGTATTCCTTTGGAGTGAGTGGATTTGGCAGCGCGGACTGTGATACACCTTTCCTTCCCTGCAATCTGATGTTTTTAGATACTGTCTGTATCACATGAGTTCTGTGATTCCTGTATGCTCCATAGTGTGAAGATGGCTGTTAACAACACTTCCCAGCATCTCCTTATCATTATTAAGGACATACTAGAAGCTGGAGATTCATGTCATAAAATTGCATATAGGGCTGACCTGACATTACAACTGATTGCTGTACTACACTTGGTGATATATTCTTGCAGTGATGATGGTTTTTGGTGATGCCTTCTTCAGGAAAGCTACAGCCTGCAATGACCATGCTGCTGCCTCACCACCACTGGAACTCCTGCCTCACTACCACCGGAGCTGCTGCCTCACCACCACCAGAGCTACCGCCTAACTACCACCGGAGCTGCTGCCTCACCACCACCAGAGCTACCGCCTAACTACCACCGGAGCTGCTGCCTCACCACCACCAGAGCTGCCGCCTCACTACCACCGGAGCTGCTGCCTCAACACCACTGGAGCTCCCGCCTCACTACCACTGGAGCTGCTGCCTCACCACCACTGGAGCTCCCGCCTCACTACCACCGGAGCTGCAGCCTCACTACCACCGGAGCTGCTGCCTCACCACCACTGGAGCTCCCGCCTCACTACCACCGGAGCTGCTGCCTCACCACCACTGGAGCTGCTGCCTCACTACCACCGGGAGTGGATTTGGCAGCGCGGACTGTGATACACCTTTCCTTCCCTGCAATCTGATGTGTCTCCACGTGTCAGTGGACGGTGGAAGTCCAGCAGCAGCCATCTGGAAATCATCATCTTATGCCTTCAAACCAGTTGTGGGTCTCACAACTGACACAGGTGAGTGGATCCTTTATACACCACCTCAACATCAAGTGTCATAGTGATAGGGCACTATTGCGCCTCTTGTTCCCCTCCCTTTTTCTCTTATTAGTATCTAAAAACATACATTTACAGCCAGACACCTTATGGGTGACATTCAGTGGCGTAACTTGAAGCGCATGGTCCCCGATGCGAACGCTCCAACAGGGCCCCCAATTATTACAAATCTTTAACAGCAATAGTCTTTTTCTATAGGCCTAAGGGACTTTTGGGGCCCCCTTGGCTCCGGGGCCTGCGTGCGATCACAACCCCTGCACCTGTTGTAGTTACACCCCTGGTGACATCTTTCCTGATTGGAGTTGTGTTTCTTTTCTTCTCCCTCTTGTCCAGACACTATGATGACTTTTCACATCCACAGCTTGTTCCTGTAGACTTCCATCGTCTCCAGTCTTCTGCAGTACATCTCGACACGGTGCTTTTTCACATAACAGTGTGATTATAATGCTCCTGAATTAAAATATCTGCCCCACACTGTACTCCCTGCACAACAAATGTCCCCCACACTGTCTGTCTCACAGTACATTGCTATAAATCGTTGCCTCCACACTTTCTGCCCTTATGATTAATAACTGCCCCGTCCTCCCTTGTTAGCTATAACTACACAGTGTCTATTCTTATTAGCTATAACCGCCTTACTGTCTGCCATTATTAGCTTTAACCATTACACTGTCCAGCCTTTTTAGCTATAATACTTATCTTAAATGTCCACCCCCCCACCCCATGCTGCCCCGAACGTCACCTTGATCACAGAAGTGCCAGCTATCACAGCTTCAATTTCACTTGCGTCTTAAAGATGTCAGAACAATTGAATGCCAAGAGTTTATGGTGTAAGTGTCCTTAGAGCCGAAATGTTATGTGATTTGCCTTTTGGAGTGGACCCACTCATTGTAAACACATGCTGAAGCACAGACTATGACCTCCTTGTCACATTGGTGTCAGGATTATAATTACGGGATCAGTGGCGTAACTACATTGATGCGGGCCCCGGTGCAGGACTTGCTCCGGGGCCCCTCAGGTGAGGACCGGGTGGGGGGTGGTTGGGGGGTGCTAGTGGGAATTTTTGGGTGTTCTGCTTGGCCCCCCTCATATGAGGAGCAGGGGGTGCTAGTGGAGTTTCGCCGTTGCCTGTCACTTACCGCTGGCGCCGTAGGCCTCCAGGGTCCCGCGTTCGGCAGTGAGAAGGAGAGAGGGGCGGGCAGAGCTGCAGGAAGTGAGGTTTCTCTCACTTCCCGTCCTCCCTCCTCTCCGGCTGGCGCTATCGTGGTCGCGGCGGCCAGCTGTAAGCACGGGACACTGGGCCCCCCCAGGGGCGGGCCCAGTCTCAGCCACACCGCTGCGCCTGCGGTAGTTACGCCACTGTATGGGATCATTCTTAATAAAAGTAATAATACTGCACAAATCATTACAGTATTAAAATATTAAATATTACCATACTAAAAAATGTTTATCTTTTACGCAAGAAACCACAAGCCTCTAGATATCGCTGTTGTGCGGTTTATTTTTATTTTGCAGCTTCTGCTTTGATTTTTCTGTAAATTGTAAAAGTTTCTTTAAAGGAATTTTTTTTTGTACAGTTTGATACATTTACAAGCACAGAAATGTCCAGTAAGTACAAAAATCTAATTTTACAGCTCAACAATATCAATTGGATATTCATTTAAAGAGTTTGAGGATTAAAAACAAAAAAACAGTTCAATGTCCATTCAGGCACGTTACGCCTCTAGTATACTGGGTGAATCCAGAACATTGCTGCTCAGTCCCATTCATCATAATAGGGTTGAACTGCATTAAAGGGAATTTGTAACCATTTTCCTGATCTGTAATCTGAGAGCAGCATGATGTAGGAACAGAGAGCCTCATTTCAGTGAATTGTCACTTACTGAAGTTTTATAAAATCACTGTTTTATCTGCTGCAGATATAGCAGTTCTCTAAATGCTGAGTGCTGTGTAACCCTGCCCACACCAGTGATTGGTCACTTTCTGTTTCCACTGCGTATTGACAGAAAGCTGCTAATCAGTGCTGTAGATGTGGTTGGACTAGGAAGCATTAGACAGCTAGTCCTGTAGTGATAATCTCCTGCTGATAACACACTGATTTTATTGAAACAGCAGCACTTACTGGCAAGTGACACATCAGGATCTCTGCCCCTGCACAACAAAAAACACTAACAGTCCATGGGGTTAAGGGTTATGCTTATTCTCAATAAAAAAAAGTGGATCCTTCAATTTTGGAGATGAATGTCATGTCATGCTGACTTATCTGTCTGCAGAATACTGCTACTTAAGTCATTTACAGGTATGTTTAAAAGTCTGCAGGCAACCTGTGCCTCTATCTGTGGGTATGATGGGATATCATCTATATGTGAATGCCACTATGTTCATTTATCTAGTTAAAATGGACTAATTTAGCATCAAGATGATTGTTAGGAAGGATAACCTAGAAATGTTTGATACGTTCTTCTTCGGTACACAACACATTAAATTATCGAAAGATGATACTGTCAGGAAACCAGTGCCAGACTGGCCATTCAGTACAATTCTGTAAGCAGCTATAAAAACCATACACAAATAGGCTGAAATACATAAAAAGGACAATATAGGGTTAATGTGACACTGTATAATTCAGCAGCCGAGCCAATCAGTCTTTACATTTCCAATTTTAACAATCTTCAATATCTTGTCTTCCATCTCATAGTAGTACTGGTCTTTGAAGAAGTAACTGTAGCCTAGAACATAAGAAGGGATATATATATATATATAAGTGGTGAAGTATTTGCTAAAAAATACAAAAAGCATTCAGTTGTGTTCTCTTAGGCTGCATTCACACAGCCCTGTGAAATGTGCGATCTTCAAGGTGACCGATCTACTCATATATCCATGAAAATGACAGAGCACAGAATGAGATTCGTGACGCTCAGAGCAAATCCTATTGTGATCCAATGTGGAGGACGTGCTCAGTTATCCTCTATTCTATTCAATAAACAATCAGGAAGAACACAGAGAGACCGGCATCACCTCTTAAGGCCCCGTTACACAGTACAGGATTGTGAACAATATCGCTGAAACGTCACGGGTTTGGAGTAGTTCAAACGACATCGTTAGTAAGTTGTTGCACCGAGATACGACTACGATAAATCATTGATCGCAGAGTTCTCAAATCAGACGATCCTCAATCAGCCAACCTGCTGCGTCATTGTGTGTGACACTGTGATAATGATGTCGTTAACGACTTCCCCTATTCACAACAGTGAACAAGTATCGTTGTCTGTTTTGTGCGAACGATCGCTGCTCGTCACATCGTTCACGATATCTAGATGTGTGACATCTCACCAACGATCTCAAAAAGATGTCCTAATGACCGCGCGCCTCCGAGATCGTTGGTGAGTTTGTTACGACATTGAAGCGTGTAACGGTACCTTTAGTGGAAAGGTGTTTTCCCCTGAAGGCAGAAGATGTCCCCCAGGAACCAGAAAAGAAGCTGGCTCTTTCCATGTGGGAAGAATTTCAAGAGGAAGAGGAGAGCTGTGATGCTGCAGAGGACTATGAAAAAAAAAAGTCCTCCAACGGAAGAGGCAGATTGATGCCAAGAATTCAGAGAAAGCAGATCCAGGAGAATTTGTGCCACTCTCACTTCCGCAAGAGAAAGTGCCTGTTCCCCTTGAGCTGTTTGCATGTGTCACCTGAAGAGAGACAGAGCCTGCCAGGCACCCCACTGCAGAGCTACGTGGTCAACCCACAGACTCCACCGGACAAAACCTCAAAGCAGAGGTTCAAGGTCAAATCACAAACTCCACTAGCCAAGCACCTACAGCCGAGATATGTGGTCAAGCCGCTGACTCCGCTGGTCAAAACCTCACAGCAGAGCTTCAAGGTCAAGTCGCAGACTTCAGGGCTCTCGCTTCCTGCTTGGCCAAGAGGATGTGAACAAAGCAGTAGGCCAAACCTTCCCCTTCTTTCCCTCAAGGCCCCGTTACACGGCAAAACATGGTTAACGATATCGCTTAAACGTCACGGATTTGGAGTCGTTCAAGCGACATCGTTACGACCTTGTTGCGTGTGACTCTTTAAAGTTGTAACAATAAATCGTTGGATCCATGTTCTCAAACCACACGATCAACGATCAGCCAACCTGGTATATCGTTGTGTTTCACACCGCAATAACGATGTCGCTTACAACTTCACCCATTCACAGCAATGAGCAGGGATCGTTCGCACAACCCAGTATCGTTGGCGAGTCGTGTGACATCTCACCAACAATGTCAAAATGATGTTTGAAACGACCACGCGCCCTCGAGATCGTTGCCGACATCGTTCCAACGTCGTGCCATTAAACAGGGCCTTTATACAGACTTTATTATTGGCACTGTTAATAACATAAGAGACAGGAGGGGATTACGGGAGAGAGTGGAACATGGTCAGCGCAGAGACTTGGGGTGGATATTCCCAAAAGAAAATGTGAGAGAGGGCCATAGGGTGCAGGACCAAGAGAAAAGCAGTAAAAGGAGTTTCGTTCCCCTGAGTTGCGATATCCATGTTGACAGACATTATGAACACTGAAACTGAATTGTTAATATCTTAATAGTGCTATCCCTGTTGGGGTTTTATATTGCATCAAAATGTTTATCTCGGTGTCCTTTCTTTGTGTAGCATCCATTAAAATGTGTGTATGTCACCACTGTGTCGTCATCACTGTGTATTGTATCCGGGTACCTTTGCATCACACTGACAGTCACACGCGTGTATGAATGCTTTCTTATAGGGGTCTCAGCCCCTTCCTCAGGAAAATCACAGATGTGCAAAATCTTTCTTCCTGAGGAAGGGGTCGTGAATCACGTAGAAATAAAATCACAATAATTCATTATAACTTTTATTACAAAATGTATTATTCCTGACGGTAGCACGGTCCAAGTTCCACTTCCATATGCTGAATTTCTGCTTGTGACCTACCTCGTGGGAGAGACTGTGCAGACTGTCACCGCCAGGATATCAGGGAGATATCACAGGTCTTTGAAGTGGTTGTGACTTAACACAACTCTATAAAGCAATATACACTCACTACTTTCTGTGTTTGTAACGGGTAAACCCTATGTAGCGCCATTTCTTTTCCAGCCTTTCCTATTATGTTCAAAAAGGATGACAGCCAAAGATGTCTAATTAAAGTACGGGTCATGTAGTGAAGGCCAGGAGCAGAGCGGAGATTTGTACAATTACCTGCATTATCTTTGACACAATGTACTATCAATGGAATATTCTTTACGTTTTCTTACCATTTCCATTGAGGTCAAATACGGCGTCTAGATTGTCGTGAACGCCATTCCAGGCATCTGCTATTAGTTTTGGGAAACCGGTATCCATTTTCTGCTTCACTTCATTATATCTAAGAAAACAAGAAATATTAAATTGATACAACCTTCACAAACAAACTCAAACTGATCCAGTGATGGAATCAATCCGAGAACATTCCTGCTACAGATACTGAAAGGGAAGTTCCAGTAGGATCAACATTTGCATCTCAATTAATTAAAAGATCATCAAAAAGTGACTTTATTTCAGTAATTCAATTCAAAAATTGAAACCCATATTTTATATAGAGTCATTACACACAGAGGGATCTATTTCATGTGTTTATTTCTGTTAATGTTGATGATTATGGCTTACAGCCATTGAAAACCCATAGGTCATTATCTCAGGAAATTTAAGTAGGGAGGATGAAGGGTTGAAAACCGCGCTGCTGTATTCCACAAGACGTCAAAGGGTGAACATATTATTGGTTTATTAGTCAACACGTTTCAGGGCTCCCTGGCCCCTTCCTCAAGACAAATCAATATAATGCCATGTAGTCAAATAAAGAATGAGCAGCACTCAACGGCATTTCAAGCAGATGTCTGGAATTTATTCCGCGTTCACGGGGTACAAAGTGCAGGGAGGGGGTGCAGGGTTGGAATACAGTAGTAGTGGCAGTCCAACCCTGCACCCCCTCCCTCCCTGCATTTTGTACACAGTAAACACGGAATAAATTACAGACACGTGCTTGAAACGCCGATGCGTGCTGCTCATTCTTTATTTGACTATATTATATACCATGATGCTACGAGCAGTGCAACGCCGGTTTAAGGCTGGCTTCAAATTTGCGTATGGGAAGGCAGCGTATTGCTGCGTTCCCATACGCAGTCAAACGCATGCGCACTGCGTTCCTATGTTTAACATAGGAACGCATGGTGCCTGCGTTTGCTGCGTTCGGGTGCGGATGCGGACAATATCTGCTGCTTCCGGTGTCCAGCATCGGCACCCGGGACGCAGCATGTTGGTTTTTTTTGTGCGTTTGGGGACCTTGGAAAATCAGTAAGCGTCCCCAAGCGCACAAAAAATGCATTGCCGTCAATGGGTCCGCAGTGTTCAGCGCTTGACAGCGCAGGAGAACGCTGCGGACCCATTGAAAAATCTCCCGGTGGCCGGCGGTGATGTCACGGGAGCTCACCGATGGCCACCGGGAGATCAGCTGAAGCCTCTGCTGTCCTCCGCCTCCTGGCCGCTGGTAATCAGCTAGCGATGTCGGCGGGGAGAAACAGCTGATCTGACAGCTGTTTGAATCTTCCCGCGCCGACATCTCCTATCGGTGTCGGCGCGGGTAGATTCAAACAGCTGTCAGATCAGCTGTTCTCCCCGCCGACACGTCCCGGAGGTTACTGGCGGCCGGGAGGCGGAGATCTCCGGCGCTGATCTCTGCCCCCTGACAACGCCGATTGGCTGGCAGCCTGCACAGTGATGTGTCCGCAGGCGGACATTCTCCGCTGCGGACACATCTTTTGGACCCTGCTTTGCACTGCGTATGTGTCTGCATGCCATCAGCATGCAGACACATACGCAAATGTGATGCCAGCCTAAACCCTGGCCGCAGCAGTAGGTGGATATGCAAGCCTGAACAAGGAGATTGGTGACCGGATTCCTACTATATTGAATATAATGCCACGTGTCAGAGTCTTTCAGAGAGTCCTGAAACGCGTTGACTCAAATCAATATTATACTCACCCTTTAATGTCTTGTGGAATACAGCAGCGTGGGTTTTAACTCTTCATCTTCCCTACTTTGATTTTCTGAGATGACGACCTTTGGGTTTTCATTGGCTGTAAGCCATAATCATCAACATTTACAGAAATAAACACATGAAATAGATCCCTCTGTGTGTAATGACTCTATATGATATATGTGTTTTACTTTATGTATTGAATTATTGAAATAAATTAACTTTTTGATGATATTCTAATTCATTCAGATGCTCCTGTAGGTCATAGGCAGCTGAATAAAATGATATCTGCCATCTGAAGAAGAATGTTTCAATGAAGGGCTTGCTTGAGTACAGTGCACCAAATTCATCAAGACACCCTTCTTTTAGCGGAGCTGCTCGACACTGGAGTAAAAATGCGAAAAGTCATTTTCACAAACCTAAATATGAGATGCACAAGAGATATAATTTACCACATTTACTGACAATTATCAAGAACAGGATTAAAAGCAAGTGGAAAGAGTAAAATACCCAGGTGGATAAAAAGTCCAGGAAAAACTGGGACCAATAAGCTCTGTATGTTGTTAAAATAGCAACATAAATAAATATTACATAAGTAGATATAAAGTGGCAGATATCACAAAAATATGTGCATATACTATGTACACTGACGATCAAAATTAGAGAAGAACATACCATGTCCTTAATGTTAAGGTCATTATGTCATCCTATGTGAAAACATCCTAACATGAGTAAATTATCCGTATTTTAAGATTTCATACATTAAATATAAACCCAGAATAAAAATGTAAATGAGTTAAATGAAAAAGACACTGATCAAAATGAGAGAACATTTTCCGATCCTGAAAGTTATTGGTGTTAATCTGCCACCTGGTGATCATTTCCTTAATTATCTGACAAACTCTATATAACCGGCAGCCTAACTTTATAGTTTGCACTCACTTTGCAAAAATGGGGAGTGAAACCCTCCGGCAGCAGGTTGTCCAGATAAAGCCTGGAGCAGTCACCCTATCAGTCACAGCAACAGAAGTTGGCAAAACAAACCACTGACTACGACTCCACATTTTCCCTGACTATGACTCCTTCATACATGGCTCATGTTTAAGTGATACATTTATTGAGCATCACTTGACACTTACTCCAGGCAGCCGGCACCAGCAAGTAGACACAGAGCTTTCCTCTCCCTTCTCTCAAGGGCACGCTGTGTTTCACCTCACAGCTCTGCTGGATTTCCTGTCCCAGGGTGCACTTCCGGGTTAGAGATAGCGTTACACAAAACAGTCATCCATAGAATGGCAGCAACTCTCCAGGCAGGTTTCAGCAGTGTTTCTTTAATGATTATTCCATAAAAACAGGCGGTTTTGCAGGGGTAGTGGGGGAGGATGGGGGTCACAACAACGGGCCGCTTCGCACGGTCTCGTGCTTCGATGGGTCGCGATCCCGTCAATCCCATCCAAATTTGCGACCGCCATTTTTTATGAATAATCAATAAAGAAACACTGCTGAAACCAGCCCGGTGAGATGCTGCCACTCTCTGGATGTCTGTTACAATGTGAGCATCAGGTTTTAATCATTATTAAGATACAATAATAAAGATATTTAGATAGAACATAATATTAATTCAAAATAATATTCAGCACATTCTGCATTCAACAACTGTACCCAATTCATTATATATTTTAGAAGTCAGAGTCCACCAAGTCCAACTCAGACTCCACCAAAATAGGCACCGACTCCGTCTCCACAGCCCTGTTTACAATATCACAATCTTTCTCAAGTCCCCCAAGAACCTTGGTCACCCTCGGAAGACAAATGAAAGAGAGGATAGGATAATGCGGAGAATCTCCATGGGTAATTGTTTCAATACTGCAGTTGGAACAGCTTGCCAGAACAGGGTTATGATCTGTCTCGTCATACATTGTTACAACATTTAACAGTATTTGGACTGAAAGCCCACTCTGCAGTGACCAAACCTCTCATTAGCAGAAAGAATCAAAAGGCTAGACTCACCTTTGGTGAGGAGCATGTTGTGTGGACAGAGAAGTGGTCCAGAGTTCATTTTAGTGATGAAAACAAGTTTAATTTATTTGGGTCTAATGGGAAACATTATGTTCGTCAACAAACTGCAGGAAGACAGAACCCAAAGTGTGTAAAGAAGTTAGTGAAGGGTGGTGGAGGAAGTGTCATAGTTTGGGGAATGTTTTCTGCTGTAGGGGTTGGGCCTCTCAAACAGCTACATGGCAGAGTGAATACAAGTGTGCATCAGAATCTTCTTCGGCAACATGTGGTTCCTTACTTGCATTCAGTACTCAATCAGCAGCAATTTTCATGAAGGACAATGTTCCCTGTCACACAGCAAAATGAGTAAAGATGTTTCTTGAAGCAGAAAAATATTGAAACTATGAAATGGACAAAGCCCAGAGTCCTGATCTAACCCCAATAGAAAACCTCTGGAAAATCCTTGGTGACAAAGTTATGTCCAAGAAACTTACAAGAGTCAGAGAACTGTGGAAGAGACAGGAAAACGTGAGGAGCAAAATCCCTCCAGAGCAAAGAGATTAGTGATGTCCTGTGGCCACAGATGTGCTGAAGTCATTCACAACAAAGGCTTGTACGAAGCGAAGGCCTATACACAGCACAAAGCTAAGGCCTGTGCACGTCCTATTGATTGGTGACTGCTGTAACCTTCAAATGTAATGTTACACTTTGTCTACAGTCATTGCTGTTCTCTAATTATGATCATCACGTTTTGTGTAAAATAAAGGTTTTAGGTTGATAAACTTTGGTTATTTTAGAAAACCCTGTTCTAGTGGCCTGGTGCACCCGGTACACAAAAAACGTCAAATGTTCATCAAAGTAGATCACATTCTGTATGACAAAAATCAAGTGATCAGACATGGTTCTTTAATTTTGATCGCCAGTGTATATATTTCTATATTCAGAACAAACACAAAACCATAATATTTGCCAAATAACAAAATAATGGGAGAGAGAACATTTTAATGCATTTTGATTATTTTCTGTAATCACAAGTTTACATACATTGCATTAGTATTTGGTATCATTGCCCTTAAACTGTATGAATTGAGGGAAACGTTTTGGATCCTTCCACAAGCTTCTCACAATAGTTGTAGGAATTTGGGTCCATTCCTCGTGACAGAACTGGGGTAACTGAGCCATGTTTGTAGGTTTTCTTGCTCGCAGCCTTTCAGCTTTGCCCATAAATTTTCAATAGGATTGAGATCAGGGCTTTGTGATGCTCATTCCAAAACATTGACTTTGTTATCCTTAAGACACTTTGTAGCTAGTTTGGCAGTATGCTTCAGGTCATTGTCCATTTGGAAGATTCACTTTCAACCAATCTTTACGGTAACTTCCTGGCTGATGTATTGAGATGTTGCTTCAGTATTGCCACATAAACTTCTTTCCTCATGATGCCTTCTATTTTGTGAAGTTCACCAGACCCTCCTGCAGCAAAACAACCTCACAACATGATACTGCCGCCCTCGTGTTTCACAGTTGGGATGGTGTTCTTAGGCTTCTAAGCTTCTCACTTTTTCTTCCAAATGTAATGATGATCATTATGGCTAAACAGTTCAATTTTACTTTTGTCAGACCACAGGAAAACTCCAAAAATGTAGGTCTTTGTTCCTGTGTGCATTTCCAAAAATTATTTTGTCTTTTTTTCAGTTTCTTTTGGAGTCATAGCTTTTTCCTGGCAGAGTGGCCTTTCAGGACATATTAATAAAGTAGTCAATTCACTGTGGATAATGACACAATCTTACCAGCTTCCACCACCATCTTCACAACATAGTAACATAGTATTTAAGGTTGAAGAAAGACCTTAAGTCCATCTAGTTCAACCCATAGCCTAACATGTTGATCGAGAGGAAGGCAGAAAAAAACCCATGTGGCAACACTAAGCTCCATATTGGGGGAAAAAATTCCTTCCTGACTCCATATACGGCAATCAGACTAGATCCCTGGATCAACGCCCTATCAAAGAATCTAGTATGTATAACTGGTAATATTATAGTTTTCAAGAAAGGCATCCAGGCCCTTCTTAAATGTTAGTAGTGACTCACTCATTACAACAGCATGTGGTAGAGAGTTCCATAGTCTCACTGCTCTTACAGTAAAGAATCCACGTCTGTGATTATGATTAAACCTTCTTTCCTCCAGACGTAGAGGACGCCCCCCTGTCCCCGTCTCAAGCCTAAGAGTAAAAAGATCATTAAAAAGGTCTCTGTTCTGTCCCCTCATATATTTATACATTATTATAAGATCACCCCTAAGCCTTTGTTTTTCCAAACTAAATAACCCCAAGTTTAATAACCTGTCTTGGCATTGCAGACCCCTCAGTCCTCTATAACCTTGGTCGCTCTTCTCTGCACCCGCTCTAGTTCAGCTATGTCTTTCTTATACACCGGAGACCAAAATTGTACACAGTATTCTAAGTTTGGTTGCACTAGTGACTTGACTAGAGGTGAAATTATGTATTCATCATGAGCATCTATGCCTTTTTTAATGCATCCCATTATTTTATTTGCCTTTGCAGCAGTTGCTTGACACTGACCACTATATGTGAGTTTATCATCTACCCATACACCCAGGTCTTTTTCAGTGAAAGTTTTACCCAGTGTTTTACAATTAAGCACATAATTATACGTTTTATTTCCTCTGCCCAAGTGCATGACCTTACATTTATCCCCATTAAAGCTCATTTGCCATTTATCAGCCCAAACTTCTAGCTTACATAAATCCTCCTGTAATATAAAATTGTCCTCCTCTGTATTGATTACCCTGCAGAGTTTAGTGTCATCTGCAAATATTGAGATTCTACTCTCTATGGCCCCTACAAGAACATTAATTAATATGTTAAAAAGAAGGGGGCCCAATACTGACCCCTGTGGTACCCCACTGTTAACTGTGACCCATTCTGAGTGTGTTCCCAAAATAACCACCCTTTGTTTCCTATCACTGAGCCAGTTCTTAACCCTCTTACAAATATTTTCCCCTATCCCCATTACTTTCATTTTATGTATCAACCTTTTGTGTGGCACCTTATGAAAAGCTTTTAAAAAGTCCATATACACCACGTCCACGGCATTTCTTTGGTCCAGTCCAGAACTTACTTCTTCATAGAATCTTATCAGATTAGTTTGACAGGAACGATCCCTTGTAAACCCATGTTGATATTGGGTCATGAGGTTATTTTTATTCAGATACTCCAGTATAGCATCTCTTACAAAACCCTCCTGGATTTTACGCACAGTAGAGGTTAGGCTTACTGGCCTTTAATTTCCAAATTCAGTTTTTGTCCCTTTTTTGAATATTGGCACCACATTTGCTATACGGCAGTCCTGTGGTACAGACCCTGCTATTATAGAATCTTTAAATAATTAATTAAAAATAATGGTTTATCTATGACGGTACTTAATTTCTGCAGCACCCTGGGGTGTATCCCATCCGAGCCTGGGGATTTGTCAATTTTAGTGATTTTTAGACGATGCCGTACTTCTTGCTGGGTTAAGCAGGTGACATTTAATTGAGAGTTTTTGTTATCACTGATCATATTGTCTGTCATGGGATTTTCTTGTGTAAATACTGTTACAAATAAAGTCATTTAGCATATTATTTTTTTCCTCATCCTCATCCACCATTTCACCCAGACTATTTTTAAGGGGGCCAACACAATAATTTTTTAGTTTTTTACTATTTATGTAGTTAAAGAATATTTTGGGATTTTTTTTACCTTCTCTGGCAAGGAGTCTCTCTGTCTCAATGTTTGCTGCCTTGATTTGCTTTTTACAGATGTTATTTAATTTTCTGTATTTATTTAATGCCTCATCACTACCTACTTGCTTTAATTCCCTACATGCTCTCTTTTTGTCACTTATTGAGCCCCTTACAGCCTTATTTAGCCATAGTGTTTTTTTCCTATTTCTAGCATGTTTATTCCCATAGGGTATACATTGTGCATAGGTCCTATTCAAAATACTAATAAACGTCTCCCACTTGCTTTGTGTACTTTTTTGTCTCAGGACATCATCCCAGTTTATTGCTCTAAGATCATCTCTCAACCGTTGGAAATTTGCTTTCCTGAAGTTTAGTGTCTTTGTAGCCCCTCTACTACACATCTTATTAAAGGATACTTGAAAACTTATTATTTTGTGATCACTATTACCTAAGTGACCTCCAACCCGTATATTTGATATGCGGACTGGCCTGTTGGTTAATATTAGGTCCAGCAGGTCCCCCCTTCTTGTTGGGTCATGAACCAGTTGTGAAAGATAATTGTCTCTCATAGTTGTCAAAAACCTTCTACCTTTGCTGGAACTCAGAAAAAAGAAAATTGAGGGCACTAAGCGGTATCAACAATCATGTTCCGGGATATCATCCCTGGCGGGTTCCCCTCCGGCGGTGCACGTCCAAAGCACCAGGACGTTATACAGCGATTTGAAGAAAGAGACAGCACTCACTGGTATGTGCAGGGTGGTCTTTTAATCCAGATTTTCAAGGACAGTCCACCAGCCCTCCGTGGTCACCTCCCTGCACCCTGTCTATCCTTGAAAATCTGGATTAAAAGACCACCCTGCACATACCGGTGAGTGCTGTCTCTTTCACTGCAGGTTTCTGATCCCCAATGTATTTCAGGGTAGTTGAAGTCTCCCATAATAATGACTTCTCCCTGAGTCGCTGCTTCATCTATTTGCTTTATGAGGATATTCTCCTCCACCTACATTATTGTTGGGGACTTATAACAAACCCCTATCAGTAATTTATTATTTTTTCCCCCTCCCCTTATCTCCACCCACAGAGACTCTACATTTCCATTAGAGTCGCATATATTATCAGGTAGGATGGGTTTTAAGGATGATTTTACGTATAAACAGACACCTCCCCCTCGCTTATTTGTACGGTCATTTCTGATAAGACTACAGCCCTGTAAATTAACAGCCCAGTCATGGCTCTCATCCAGCCATGTCATAATTATTTTCCAACAAAATTAATTCTAATTCCTCCATTTTGTTGGTGAGGCTTCTGGCATTAGTATACATACACTTTATGCATCACTCTTTACCTCTATTTCTTCCTACTATATTGACTGACCGCTGGGTCCTCACCAGCCCCTCCCATTAATCTGTCAACCCGATCAGCGATGTGCCGGACTCGAGCGCCAGGTAGGCAGCACACTGTTCGACGATCCCTGTCTTTGTGACAGGTTGCCCTATCTGTTCCCCTAATAATTGAGTCCCCCACTACCAGCACCTGTCTGTCCTGCCTTGCTCTACTGTTTTCCCCCTTACTGGAGCCGACACTCCTCTGGCTTTCAGAGGTCATGCCTTGCTGCAGCAGTGCTATCCCTGTACCCCCCATCCTCATCTGCCAACTTAGCAAATTTATTGGGGTGTGCCAGATCAGGGCTAGCCTCCCTGGCACTCTTCCCTCTATCCCGCCTTCTGTCACCCAGCTAGCTGCCTCACTGTCCTGCAGCTCCATGCTACCATCCTCCTCCACATCTATCCCATTGAGCAGCTGTTCAGTGAGCAGCAGACTCCTTTCCATGTTGTCTGTGGATCTCAGTGTCGCCAGCTGTTGATTTAGATCCAGTATCTGGGCTTCCAAATGCACAACATACTCACATCTCACACAGCAGTATGCACCCTCGAACGGCTGTTCAATGATTACATACATGTGGCAAGATGTACACTGGATGGCATTGTCAATTATGGAGCCCATTTCCTAATGGGGATTGCACCAGACAGATAAGTAAAAAGAAATGTACAGTATTAATAAAATACAACCAGCAATTCAGTAAGTCCTCCCTTCCAAACTCCCTGAATCCAAAGTCACTGAATCACAAGTCACACACTTACTTCCGTTCGCATTTACGCTCCGGTCACACTCAGCTCATGTCACAATTGCTAAGGAAGAAGATTTAGTGTTTTTTTCCCTTCAGCAGAAATCCAACCTACAGCTCAGCGAACTTCCAAAGGACTGGAAGTCCCAACCAGCTGCTTCTTATAAACCCTTAATTATGAACCACCACCCTTAATTAACCCCTTGTGAGTATAGCTACACCACAGGATTTAAGTGAAATTGTTAACCCTTAACTTACAGGTAGTAAAATAAGATACTGTAAACTTGTAGAGAGAAAAAAAGTTAAGAAAGCAAATTAAAGGTAGAAAAGCACTCAGCAATTCACAATTCAGCAACTCACAGCAATTCACACAGGAATTAGTTTCAGACTTCCCAAATACCTCCTCACTGAAATCACAAGTCACACAATTACTTCCGTTCACACTTACACTCTGGTCACACTCAACTCGTGTCACACTCGCTAAGGAAGGTCTTTTGCTTTTGCTCTTGGGTTGATATTCACATGTCAGATAAAAGCATGTTCATTTTTGGGACAGAGAACCTGTCTCCTTCCTGAGTGGTATGATGGCTGGACATTCCCATCTTGTTTCTACTTGAGTATAATTGTTTGTACAGATGAATGAGGCACCTTCAGGTATCTGGAAATTGCACCAAAGGATAAACCAGACTTGTGGTGCAAGTCCACAATTCTCTTCCTGATTTCTTTATACTTTCCCATGATGCTACACAAAGAAGCAGTGTGTTTCAGGTGTGCATTAAAATACATCCACAGGTTTGTCTTTAATTATTCAGATGTTGCCATACACGACATGACATCATCATACAGGCAGTCCCAAATTGTTTTAAAGACATAGTAATTATAGTGTATGTAAACTTGTGACTTTGCAAAAAGTAACTAAATGCCCTAAAACATTCTCAATCTCTCATTATTCAGACATTTGGCAAATATTAACAATTATGGTAATCCTAATTGACCTAAAATGGGAAAGGTTTATTCTGATTTCATGTCAGATAGTGAGAAAAACATGCATACAGTGAGAGTGATTGGGAGAAGGCGCTGTGGTCAATGAGACAAACATTGAACACTTTAGCATTCAGTCAACTCGCTGTGTTTGGAGGAAGAGAAATGCTGCCCATGACTCAAAGAATACCATCCCCGCAGTCAAGCATGGCGGTGGACATATTATGTTTTAAAGGTGTTTCTCTGCTAAGGGCACAGGATTATTTCACCACCAATGGGACAATGGATGGAGCCATGTACCATAAAATCCTGAGTGACAACCTCCACTAGAACATTAAAAATGGGTCGTAGTAGGGTCTTCCAGCACAACAATGACCTAAAACATAGAGCCAAGACAACAAAGGAGTGGGTCAAAAAGATGCACATTAAAGTCATAGAGTGGCCTAGCCAATCTCCAGACCTTACTCCCATAGAAAATTTATGGAGGAGATAAAGCTCCGAATTGCCAAGTGACAACCTCAAAATCTTAATCATTTAGAGATGATCTGCAAAGAGGAGTGGACCACAATTACTCCTGACTTGTGTGCAAACCTCACCATCAACTACAAGAAACATCTGACTGTTGTGCTTGCCAACAACGGTTTTGCCACCAAGTATTAAATCTTGTTTGCCAGAGGGATTAAATACTTATTTCTCTCTGTAAAATTAAAATACATTTATATAATTTAGTCAGTGATTTTCTGGATTTTATTTTTGATATTGTATCTCTCACTGTTAAAATTAACCTACCCTTAAAATTATAGACTGTTCATGTTTTTGTCAGTGGGCAAGCTTACAAAATCAGCAAAAGATCAAATACTTATTTCCCCCACTGTATGGGTCTTTTCATGTAGTGCATGTAAACGTCTGGTTTCAGCTATATACAGTATATATACCATATTTTTCGTTTGATAAGACGCATCGGATTATAAAACGCACCCCAAATTTGGTGAAGGAAAAGAGAAAAAAATTTTTTTTAATGTTAAATGGGGTTTGTCTTATAAAGCTGGTATCCATCTTACAAACATGTCCAGTCTAGCCCCCTCATCCTAGTACATGGTCCCTATTCCTGGGATATAGCCCCCCATCCTCGATATGGCCCTCTAAATATGGATATGGCCCCCATGTGATGGCACACATACCCCAGTGATGGCATATGCACCTCAGTGATGGATCATGGCCCCCTGTGCTGGATCATGGTCCCCTGTGATGGCACATGCCCTGCCCCCATGCTGGATCATGGCCCCCAGTGATGGCACACATCCCCCAGTGATGGCACACGTCCCCCAGTGATGGATCATGACCCTCTGTGCTGGATCATGGTCCCCTGTGATGGCACATGCCCTGCCCCCATGCTGGATCATGGCCCCCAGTGATGGCACACATCCCCCAGTGATGGCACACGTCCCCCAGTAATGGCACAGGCACCCCAGTGATGGATCATGACCCCCTGAGATGGCACACGCACCCCAGTGATGGCACACGCACCCCAGTGATGGCACACGCACCCCAGTGATGGCACACGCACCCCAGTGATGTCACACATCCCCCTGTTCTGGATCATAACCCCCTGTGATGACACATTGCCCCCCTGTGCTGGATCCATGGCCCGTGTGACGGCACATAGCCCCCATGTGCGGATTTGGCCTTTTCATCACTCTGTATGGCCCCCCATGCTGCTGCCCACACTAAAATAAACCATTTTTTACTTACCTCTCCGGGGGCTGTCTCCCATGGCTCCCTGCTTGCCGCACTTCCTGAGTCTTGGGGAAGCTGGTCATGTGATCGGCACCACAGAGTAACATCATCACTGCGCACATGATCACATGACCAGCTTCCCCGGGACTCAGGAAGTGCAGCAAGCAGAGAGCAATGAAGGACAGCGCTGGAGAGGTAAATAAAAAGTGGTTTGTTATTTTAGTATGTGCAGCAACATGGGGGGCTATATAGAGTGATGGAGAGGCCATATCCAAAATGGGCAAGTATATCTCTCCCCCAGTCCATACCTTGGCGTGGTTTCAGCACCAACGTGATAGACAGCGGGTGCAGTGCATATTATATGAGGCTAATGAGCGGGAGCATGTGACCTCCCGCTGCTTCCTGCAGCCAGACTCTTTCAGCCCCTGGAGATGTTCCAGAGCCACCCCCACCCTCGACTGCAGTATAAGACCATAGATTCGGATTATAAGACACACCCTCCATTTTCCCCAAAAATTTGGGGGAACAAAAGTGCATTTTATAATCTGAAAAATACATTATATACTCTTTTTATATACAGGAATATCTGTACAGCGTATGGGCTAAGACCCCCTAAGTCCATGTGGGAGACCCCAGAAAAAGTGGTGGAGAGTGTGTCGCACCCCAGGGCTGTGGGGTACTCAGAACTGGGCAGTTAACACTTCTGGGGAGTCACAGGGGGTCGAGACCCAGCTTCCGTGACCCTGGGTTCAGCTGTAAAAGGGAGTTCTTGGCTTGAAAGGGAATGAGTGTCGATAGGGAAGGTTAGTCGTGGTTTGTGGCCACCACTGCTGCAGAACCTCTGGGGATGATGGATGGGCAACAGGGATGAAGTGGCTCCCCACAGGCGGAGCAGATCCCCAGGGCAGTGGAAGTGGTACGGGTGTAGGGTGCCGGATGGCAGGTGCAAAACAACAGACAGACTCACGGTTTGTTGGTTCCGCAGTCCTTTTACTGGTGCAACGGGAATACCAACAGGTGTTGTTACGCTGAGTCCTTGCACCTGCGGGCAACTTGGGGTTCTCCTCACCCAGCAGGTTCTGAGGCCTCCTTGTTGCGCTTTGTTGGTAGGTCCCTGCGGCTGCTTAAGCTGAACTGCTGGTCCTCGCTGTCTCCTGCTTTGTGACGGTATAGCAGGCAACTAGAGTCCTTCTCTAGCCCCAAGTCTGAGGCGCCTGTTCCTGAACTCTTTACGCTGCTTTGCCTCTGGGCACAGTGTGGCTGGAGAACTTGGAATTCCCGTCCTTTCAGTATTGACTGCCGGGTTATTAGGCCCTGCACAGCTTCGGACTCCGGTGTCTGTGGCACTTCTCCGCTGGGGTAAGCACGACACCACACCGCTCCCCAGGCTTTCATCCACTTCCTCAGACCCATGACTTGGATTCCTCATGCTAGACTGCGCTTTCCTGGGACGAGTTTAGTACTGCTCCGGTCCACAGGATGTCTTCCTCAGTCCTCCTAGGAAACTAAATTGACTAACTCCGCCCCAGAACAGAATTTATAGGGGTGCCCACCCTGAATCCAGGTCTTGGTTTCCCCCCCTTCAAGCCTGGAGGCAGAAAAGGTGTTGTGTGCGGTTTCTGTCTGGTGCAGATACCCTCTGTTGCTCTCAAGTGTGACACCACCACCGGGGGGCGACAATGACACTGTGGCACTTGGACTCTGGGGTGACACAAGTGAAAGGGCTAAAATCCTGTGGAACTTCAAGATCCAGACGGATAAGTAGGCGTTGGCTAACCAACCCAATATCGTGATAGTAGACAAGGATCAGAAGACAGCAATGATAGATGTGGCATTGCCAAATGACAACTAAATCAGAAAGAAGAAATAGGAGAAGCTGGAGAAATACCAGAAAGAAGAACTGGAGAAGATGAAGGCAACAGTGATACCAGTGGTGATAGGAGAACTCGGAGGAGTGACCCCTAAGCTGTAAAAATGGCTGCAACAGATCCCAGGAGCAACATATGAACTCTCTGGCCAGAAAAGCACAGCGCTGGGAATAACTAAAATCCTTTGCAGAACCCTCAAATGCCCAGGACTGTGGTAGAGAACACGAGTATAAGGAGGACAAATAACCATACCACAGAGGTGAGAAGGTAGTATATTATATATAATGAAAAAAAGGGCAGCACAAATACAAAACCAAAAATTGGGTGCAAAGGAATCCAGAAGGAAAGTGTTCAAACCTCCAAAAGATATTTAAACTATAAAAAAGCTAGCAGCACTCCGATTCAAACGTGCAATTTGTGGATTTTAATGATCAATTAGGCGGCGTTTCAATGGTTACCTCGTCCTTGATTGCTTGAGAAATACGGGGAAACCATTGAAACGTTCCCAAATGGATCACAGTGCTGCCTGCTTTTTTTATGGTGTACATATATTATACTATAAAATATGCTATTGGATCAGTAGGGCAGTCTTTGTGCATGTGTCCCCTTGTGCGCTCTCTCCTGTCTCTGATGTCTCTTCCCCTGTGCGCTCAGTCTTACTTGTGCCTTTCTCTCTGCTCTGTGTGCTCTCAGCCCCTGTGTGTGCTGTCTCTCCCCATGACTGCCTCCCCCTGTGCCTTCTGCGTCCCCTGTGCCTTCTGCATCCCCTGTGCCTGCCTCCCATCACTGAGCCACGGCACAGTGCTGATGCCTGAGCCACGGCACAGTGCTGACGACTGAGCCACGACACAGTGCTGACGACTGAGCCACGACACAGTGCTGATGACTGAGCCACGGCACAGTACTGACAACTGAGCCACGGCACAGTGCTAAACACTGAACCACCGCACAGTTCTAGCCACTGAACCAATGTACATTGCTAACCACAGAGCCACCATATACAGTGCTAACCACTGAGCTGCCATATACAGTGCTAACCACTGAGCCGCCATATACAGTGCTAACCACTGAGCTACTGTAGAGTGCAGACCACTGAGCTACTGTACAGTGCTAACTACTGAGCCACCATATACAGTGCTAACCACTGAGCCACCATATACAGTGCTAACCACTGAGCCACCATATACAGTGCCAACCACTGAGCCACTGCACAGTGCTAACCACTGAGCCACCATACAGTGCTAACCACTGAGCCACCATATACAGTTCTAACCACTGAGCCACCATATACAGTTCTAACCACTGAGCCACCATATACAGTGCTAACCACTGAGCCACCGTATACAGTGCTAACCACTGAGCCACCATATACAGTGCTAACCACTGAGCCACCGTATACAGTGCTAACCACTGAGCCACCATATACAGTGATAACCACTGAGCCACCATATACTGTGCTAACCACTGAGCCACCATATACAGTGCTAACCACTGAGCCGCCATATACAGTGCTAACCACTGAGCCACCGTATACAGTGCTAACCACTGAGCCACCATACAATGCTAACCACTGAGCCACCATATACAGTTCTAACCACTAAGCCACAATACAATGCTAACCACTGAGCTACAGTAGAGTGCAGACCACTGAGCCACCATACAGTGCTGACTACTGAGCCACTGTACAGTGCTAACCACTGAGCCACCTAAACACTGAGCCACCATATACAGTGCTAACCACTGAGCCACCATATACAGTGCTATCCACTGAGCCACCTAAACACTGAGCCACCATATACACTGCTAACCACTGAGCCACCTAACCACTGAGTCACCAAATACAATGCTAACCACTGAGCCAGCATACAGTGCTAACCACTGAGCCACCATGTAGAGTGCTAACCACTGAGTCACCGTACAGTGCTAACCACTGAAGCGGTGCGATCAGCGCAGCATTCCATTGCTGAAGGCTTATGACTAGTAATAAGCTGGCAGCAGAGCAGTGTCACTATCCCTGGAAGGGACCAGTGATGTTACCTGCGGTGTGACGCTGATCTTCCGCTGCTGACTTATTTATAAGCCGCCAGGAGCAGTCAGATGTTGCGCTCATCGCAGCACAGTTCTCATGGAGACACAGCAAACAGGGAAAGACAGTGCAGGGGGGAAAAGAGACAGCACAAGGAAGCCATGAACTTCTGTGGGGACACTGTCTTGTAAGTGGTGTGGACGACCTTCCCAACAGCGAGTGGGCTCCCCATTTGCCCAGGTGCTGACGCTGGTCCTGCCAGTGAATACACTAGATGTTACTGCTACTGTAAAATAACAGGAGAAGGAGGACAGATGGGGGAACATAGACAAAAGGATATAAAACAAACTTCAATGTTACACCCATACACCAGGGCTACAGATGACACAGCTACAACAGCAGTTACAAGAATCATCCTCCCTCCAAGATGGTCAAAATAGAAAGAATCTATTACCAGCATCAGGTGATGGCTCATGCAATTATTTAAAGGGAATGGGAGTGGCCACAAACCCACTGCAGCTGAAATGACCTAATCAGAAGCTACCAGCAAGGAAAATGTCATTAACGTTTGCTGGTCCAAAATCAATCATATTTTAAATCCAGTAGATCCAAGACCTGTGACCTGATGATGGGAGATACTTGTGACATCTACAGTCTCTTATTTATGATATATTTACTCTGTAGTATTTATGTAGACACATTAATTGATTATGCCATATACTTTATGTGCTGAATATAGAGATTTTATATATACAGTATGTGTGTGTGTACGCATTTTTGTGATATCTGCTTCTAAATACATTTTTTATTTTTTTATTATTATTATTTATTTATATAGCACCATTATATTCCATGGCGCTTTACATGCTAAAAAGGGCAGACTAGGACAAGTAACATAGTAACAATACAAGTAACAATAAATGTTGACAATTCGGTTGTACAGAAACAAGAGGGGAGAAATCCTGTCCACAAAGGCTCACACTCTACGAGGGGTGGGTGGGGATACAGTTGGAGGGGGAAGTTCCAGTCGTGAGGCGGTGTGGTGGACCGGGTCTTATTGCAGGTGGTAGGCTTGGCGGAACAGGTGGGTCTTCAGGCTTCTTTTGAAGGTTCCCAGGGTAGGAGAATGTCTGATGTGTTGTGGCAGTGAGTTCCAGAGTCTGGGTGAAGCACGGGAGAAATCCTGTATGCGGTTGTGCGAAGAGGAGATGAGGGGGGAGTAGAGGAGGAGCTCTTGGGAGGATCGCAGGTTGCGTGAGGGTAGGTATAGGGAGACCATGTCAGAGATGTATGGAGGGGACAGGTTGTGAATGGCTTTGTATGTCATGGTTAATGTTTTAAACCGGGATCTCTGGGAAGTAGGGAGCCAGTGAAGGGCTTGGCAGAGGGGGGAGACAGGGGAGTAGCGGGGAGACAGATGGATTAGGCGGGCAGCGGAGTTCAAGATAGTTTGGAGAGGTGCAAGGGAGGTATTGGGGAGGCCGGTGAGCAGGAGGTTGCAGTAATCGAGGCGGGAGATGATAAGAGCGTGAATAAGGGTTTTAGCAGTGTCGTGGTCAAGGAAAGCGCGAATCCTATAGATGTTTTTGAGCTGGAGTCGGCAGGAGGTGGCGAGGGCCTGGATGTGGGGCTTGAAGGAGAGGGAAGAGTCAAGGATAACCCCGAGGCACTTGGCATGGGGGACTGGAGAGAGAGAGCAGTCGTTGACGACGATGGATAGGTCAGGTAGTGAGGGGGAGCGTTTTGGGGGGGAAGACAATTAACTCAGTTTTGTCCATGTTCAGCTTAAGGAAGCGAGCAGAGAAGAAGGATGAGATGGCGGACAGGCAGTGTGGAATTTTGGATAGAAGGGAGGTGATGTCAGGACCAGACAGGTAGATTTGGGTGTCGTCGGCGTAGAGGTGATATTGGAGGCCATGGGACTCAATGAGTTTCCCTAGGCCGAGAGTGTAGATTGAGAACAGTAATGGTCCAAGAACCGAGCCCTGGGGGACCCCGACAGATAGGGGGTAGGGCGGGGAGGATGTGTGGGAGTGGGTGACGCTGAAGGTGCGGTCCGTTAAGTATGAGGAGATCCAAGAGAGGGCAAGGTCCGTGATGCCAAGAGATTCCAGGATCTGTAGTAGAAGGGAGTGGTCAACAGAGTCGAAGGCGGCTGACAGGTCGAGGAGGAGGAGAACAGAGTAGTGGCGCTTGCTTTTGGCAGTCAGTAGGTCATTTGTGACTTTGGTCAGGGCTGTTTCAGTGGAGTGGAGGGGTCGGAAGCCAGATTGCAGGCGGTCAAAGAGGGAGCAGGAGGAGAGGTGAGAGGACAGCTCAGAGTGGACATGCTGTTCAAGTAGTTTAGAGGCGAAAGGGAGGAGAGATATAGGGCGGTAGTTGGGGACAGTTGTGGGATCGAGGGAGGGTTTTTTGAGGATGGGTGTGATCAAGGCGTGTTTGAAGGCTGAGGGGAAGGTGCCGGTGGTAAGTGATAGGTTGAAAAGATGAGTTAGGGCTGGGATGATAACGGAGGTGAGGTTGGGAATGAGGTGGGATGGGAGTGGGTCTTGGGCGCTGGTGGTGAGGTGTGATTTTGACAGGAGGGAGGAGAGCTGGTCTTCAGTTATAGGGGGGAAGCAGTTGATGGAAGTAGAGGGCAGTATAGGTGAGAGGGGAGGCTGTGGGGACAGTGGATCAAAGCTGTCTCTGATTCTGTCAATCTTTTCTTTGAAGAAGGAGGCAAAGTCTTCTGCAGAGATAAGCGGAGAGGGAGGGAGACTAGGCGGGCGGAGTAAGGAATTGAAGGTTTTGAAAAGTTGCTTGGGATTGTGGGACAGGGAGGTTATTAGGGATAAGAAGAAGGTTTGTTTGGCGGTGGCAAGTGCAGTCTTGAAGGCGATGAGGGACTGTTTGAACAGCGTAAAATGCTCAGTGGAACGTGATTTTTTCCATCGCCTCTCGGCGACCCTGGATGCCCGTCTCAGGTCTTTAGTGAGGGTGGTGTGCCAGGGTTGCCTATTAGTGCGTGGAGCGTGGTGTGTGAGGGGGGCTGCTAGGTCTAGCGCCTTGGTTAATGTGGTGTTGTAGAGGGTGGTGGCAGTGTCTGTGTCACATATAGATGTTATGTTGGCGAGAGGGAGGAGGGATTCTGAGAGTGAGTGTAGATCAATGTGTTTTAGGTTTCTGCGGGGATGATCGAGTTTGCAGAGAGGAGGTGATGTAGTAGGGGAGGTGAGGGCGGAGAAGGTCAGCAGATTGTGGTCAGACAGGGTGAGGGTTGAGTTTGTGAGATTAGTAAGGGAGCAAAGACGGGTAAAGATGAGATCCAGTGTGTGGCCATCTTTGTGGGTGGCAGAGGAGGACCATTGGGAGAGCCCGAAGGAGGAGGTCAGGGAAAGAAGTTGAGAGGCGGTTTGGTGGGCAGTGTCAATGGGGATATTGAAATCGCCCATAATGATGGTGGGGATGTCAGTAGAGAGGAAATGTAGTAGCCAGGTGGTAAAGTGGTCGAGGAAGGTGGGGATGGATCCAGGGGGGCGGTAGATGACGGCTAGCTGGAGGTTACAGGGGGAGAAGATGCGGACAGAGTGGGCTTCGAAAGATGGGAGAGTAACAGAGGGGGGTAATGGAATAGGGGCGAAGGAGCAGGTGTCGGATAGGAGTATGCCGACACCTCCGCCATGTTTGTTAGAGGGGCGGGGTGTGTGGGAAAGATTGAATCCGCCATAGGATAGTGCAGCAGGGGAGGCCGTGTCGGAGGGGGTGAGCCAGGTCTCTGTGATGCCAAGGAATGAGAGTTTATTAGAAATAAAGAGTTCATGGATATCTGTGAGCTTATTACAGACTGAGCGGGCATTCCAGAGTGCGCCTGGCAGGGAGATTAGAGGAGCAGGGGCTGGGGGGATGGGTCTAAGGTTGGTCAGGTTGCGATGGTGGGTGATGGTGGGGTTATGAGAGTTGGTGGTGGGACGTGGGGGTGGGGTGTAGGTGACTGTGGGGATGTGGCGGGGGGGGCCGGGGTTAGGGGAAATGTCGCCAGCGAGGAGGAGGAGCAGGGAGAGGGTTAGCAGGTGGGAGCATGAGAGTTTACGTGGTGGCCGTGACTGATTGGAGATGGAGGATTGAAAGTGCATGAATAGTTCAGAGGAGTGGGTGAGGTGGTTAGGTAGGATGGAGGGTGAGAGAAGAACTTTGTTGCTGGGTGGGGGGATGAGCGGGGGTAGCAGGAAGTGGAGAAGGATGGGAGTGAGAGTGCAAAGGAGGGGATACATTGTGGATGGTGAGCGGGGGATGAGAGTAGCGTGGGACAGATGCAGAGGGAAGGAGAGCTGTAGTGGTGGGTGAGTGTTCAGTAGTGATGAGTAGTCTGGGGTTTACATAGTGAATACATAATTGCAGTACAAGTGAACAAATTGCATATCTGTTTGTTTGTCTTGCATGACTTACCCGTTTCCTGCCCGGTGTAACTGCATAACACTTCTACAGTTGGCACTTATGCAGTTGGCATGATTGCAAGACCCCACATGATTGCACCCCTTAGCTGGGTCTACATATATAGTGAGTTTCTACTTAGGCTGGCTTCACACTGCAGTTTTTCACTGATCAGTGTCCATCAGTGTTTGTGTGCCAAAACCAGGAGAGGAACCAGGAGAGGAACTTGCAATGAAAAACTATAATTGAAAGATTGACCCCTGTTCTGAGTTTTGGAGACACTTCTGGTTTTGGCACCCAAACACTGATGGACACTGATCAGTGACAAACTGCAGTGTGAAGGCGGCCTTAGATCTAGGTCTATTACACTTGTTAATCAATCAATCAAAGAAACTCAGCACAGCAGAAGGTAATAAATGCAAGACAAATAAACAAGAGATTCTGGCCATCCTGGGTCATAAACACTTTTAAACCAAAGATGACCTCTGAACATCCCACATCACAGACAGTAAGATGATTTCAGTATGTTACATTATTAAAATACAAGTATATTGTTGATTGAAGTTGCAGATTCATATACCTCTGATATGAGGAGAGACAGGCAGGAAAGATGAATGAATAGAAAGTTGCAGATTCATATACCTCTGATATGAGGAGAGACAGGCAGGAAAGATGAATGAATTGAAAGTTGCAGATTCATATACCTCTGATATGAGGAGAGACAGGCAGGAAAGATGAATGAATTGAAAGTTGCAGATTCATATACCTCTGATATGAGGAGAGACAGGCAGGAAAGATGAATGAATTGAAAGTTGCAGATTCATATACCTCTGATATGAGGAGAGACAGGCAGGAAAGATGAATGAATTGAAAGTTGCAGATTCATATACCTCTGATATGAGGAGAGACAGGCAGGAAAGATGAATGAATTGAAAGTTGCAGATTCATATACCTCTGATATGAGGAGAGACAGGCAGGAAAGATGAATGAATTGAAAGTTGCAGATTCATATACCTCTGATATGAGGAGAGACAGGCAGGAAAGATGAATGAATTGAAAGTTGCAGATTCATATACCTCTGATATGAGGAGAGACATGCAGGAAAGATGAATGAATTGAAAGTTGCAGATTCATATACCTCTGATATGAGGAGAGACAGGCAGGAAAGATGAATGAATTGAAAGTTGCAGATTCATATACCTCTGATATGAGGAGAGACAGGCAGGAAAGATGAATGAATTGAAAGTTGCAGATTCATATACCTCTGATATGAGGAGAGACAGGCAGGAAAGATGAATGAATTGAAAGTTGCAGATTCATATACCTCTGATATGAGGAGAGACAGGCAGGAAAGATGAATGAATTGAAAGTTGCAGATTCATATACCTCTGATATGAGGAGAGACAGGCAGGAAAGATGAATGAATTGAAAGTTGCAGATTCATATACCTCTGATATGAGGAGAGACAGGCAGGAAAGATGAATGAATTGAAAGTTGCAGATTCATATACCTCTGATATGAGGAGAGACAGGCAGGAAAGATGAATGAATAGAAAGTTGCAGATTCATATACCTCTGATATGAGGAGAGACAGGCAGGAAAGATGAATGAATTGAAAGTTGCAGATTCATATACCTCTGATATGAGGAGAGACAGGCAGGAAAGATGAATGAATAGAAAGTTGCAGATTCATATACCTCTGATATGAGGAGAGACAGGCAGGAAAGATGAATGAATTGAAAGTTGCAGATTCATATACCTCTGATATGAGGAGAGACAGGCAGGAAAGATGAATGAATTGAAAGTTGCAGATTCATATACCTCTGATATGAGGAGAGACAGGCAGGAAAGATGAATGAATTGAAAGTTGCAGATTCATATACCTCTGATATGAGGAGAGACAGGCAGGAAAGATGAATGAATTGAAAGTTGCAGATTCATATACCTCTGATATGAGGAGAGACAGGCAGGAAAGATGAATGAATTGAAAGTTGCAGATTCATATACCTCTGATATGAGGAGAGACAGGCAGGAAAGATGAATGAATTGAAAGTTGCAGATTCATATACCTCTGATATGAGGAGAGACAGGCAGGAAAGATGAATGAATTGAAAGTTGCAGATTCATATACCTCTGATATGAGGAGAGACAGGCAGGAAAGATGAATGAATTGAAAGTTGCAGATTCATATACCTCTGATATGAGGAGAGACAGGCAGGAAAGATGAATGAATTGAAAGTTGCAGATTCATATACCTCTGATATGAGGAGAGACAGGCAGGAAAGATGAATGAATTGAAAGTTGCAGATTCATATACCTCTGATATGAGGAGAGACAGGCAGGAAAGATGAATGAATTGAAAGTTGCAGATTCATATACCTCTGATATGAGGAGAGACAGGCAGGAAAGATGAATGAATTGAAAGTTGCAGATTCATATACCTCTGATATGAGGTACATGACTTTATATTCATTTTATTTCCATAATATCAATTTATGCAGATATTGTAACAACATACGGAGCTATTTGATCTCTTTCTTATACTCTACATTCCCATTTTTGCCATGTATTTTTATCCATCAGTGTATTTTCTTTTTTCCACGTTCTTGATAATTACGTTAATGAATGTGATGAATTCTATTTGTTGTGAAACTCCTATTTAGGTTTCATATTCTGTAAATGCACAGCTCATTTCTATTATTATGTTGGGTATCTATAATTTGCAGTACAACGTGTTGCACACAATGATGAGACTTTTGAAGCATCGTGCACCGAGCGTCTTATTCACGTTGTCAGTAGATTCCAATGACAGGTTCCCTTTAGATACTTTCTATCTGCTCGGCTCCCCTCGTCGATTGATTGTGTTTCTACCCTTTCATTTCAGCAATTGGTGGTGGCCTCTGCATCCTCCAAGATCTAAATATTTGTAACAGTACTATGGAATAAGAGAAATCTCCAGTGTCCAATATCCATGTATTGAGATTAACAAAAGCTCCAAACAACATGAGCTGCTATGCATAGGAAAAAAAGATGCATTTTTTAGTGGAAACGCGTTAGTTTTTCTTTGCACAGAAGCACTTGTTTGGTGGCATTTTTGTTGATCTCAATAAAAAGACTTTGTACCTGGAGATTGGTCGCTGGAGAGGTCTCTTTTCCTCTATGCTTAATTGAAGCTTGGCCTGGTCAGCACCGTTGTGTATCCTCTCCATACTGAACAGGTGTTACAAGGATTAGGAAGTTGTTCCTCCTTAGGGCCCCGTTACACATAACGATGTCCCAGCGACCTGACCAACATTGTTATCTGATCACTGGTGAGCTGTCACACAGGCAGGCTCACCAGCAATCAGCCACCCGTGTAATGACCTCGACATCATGTAAAAGAATATAAAATATTCTTTTCCACGATGTCAAGGTCCCGTGACGCTGGGGTAAGCGGGGAGAACACTGGTAACCATGGTAAACATTGGGTTACTAAGCAGAGCGCTACACTTAGCAACCCGATGTGTATCCTGGTTACAAGCATTCTCCAGCTTAGTAACCCAATGTGTTTCCTGGTTAACCCACCACATGTGACACAGGCTGTGCTGAGCTCTGTGTCTAGTGAGACTTGAGGGGTGTGCTGGGCAGCGTGGGAAGTTGTAAACTCCCTGCTGCCTGGCACCTTCCCTCTATAAGACAGCAGTTAGATACTCAGGGCCGCTTTACACACACCAACTTCTGAACAGATCTCTGGTTGCAGTGAAATCATGGACACATTGTTACATTTGTACACAGCCACAAAATGGAGCAATATGTCCATGATTTCACTGCAACCAGAGACCTGTTCAGAAGTTGGTGTGTGTAAAGCGGCCCTCAGACTGTGAGATTTTGCTCATTTACGGAGTTACATTTAAAAAAGAAACAAAAAACCCCAGCAGTTCATCTTGCAAAGTGCTCACACTGCATGTTACTTGTTATCGGAGTTTCCACTGTATAATACATGTATGTGACAAGTGTACCAGTCTCAAAGCTGGTCTTCCATAGTTGAGAATAATACTACCGCAATAGTATTACTGTAGTCAATTTTTACAGAATAATCACCATTACCTCCAGAACTTATCCTCCGAAAAAATGTATGTTTTCTTGTTTTTGCTCCAGTTGAATGCGGCATCCACACGCTTGACATCTGATGGTAGTCCAAGGCTACTTATCTTTTTAGGGTATCCTCTTTCTAGTGCACTTGAAGTATAAACCCAGTATTCATCGCCTGTTACACAAAATATATAGAACATCACAAAGTTGTATGTGGATACAGCAGTATAGACATATTTTCAATGTTTCACAGAAAAATATAGCGGTATCTGGCTGCAATGATGCAACATACTGACTGTAGTTTAGACATCATGAATTGAGTTACAGGTTCCCGTTAATGTGGTGTCGAAAATAGTGGTGCATGCTTGTGAGAGGGTATACAAATAATGCAACCTGCAGGATCTGACCACCAGACATGGACAGTATAAAAGGTGTCTGCCTGGGCTTGCCCAAGGCTGAAGAAAGGAAGTCCGAAGCGGGTGGCCAGGTGGCGGCAGGCTGTCCTTTGCTGGTCTTCTCTGGTAGGACTGTCTGATGTGCAGTGCTAAATCAATTACATGAAGAAGTCAGCAGTGTGCTACCAGAGGGAGGGGTGCTGTGATGAGTATTTTCCCCTGGGGCCTGCAGTGGTTGTCGGGACATTCCCATTACTTGGCAAAGAGGCTACTTGTAGCAACTCAGTGGCTGAAGGACATTGCACTCTTTTGTTTTCCTGGAGTGTGATAAGAGTGTAGTGGACCTATTCCTTTTCTTCTTGGAGTGGCATCAGTAACTGTAAGTCCCCGTGCTCAGGCCCCGCATATACACTTAATATTTCTGGGTAAAAGTCTGGACAGTGTTTTGGCGTCAAATGTTAGTTAATGGCTGCAGCCAGTGTCACAGGCCTGTGTTAAACTGAGAGAGATTCCTACAGTACCATTAGCCAGATGCCCAGGAAACACCCCTGTCATGGTGTACATATGTTGTGAATATAGTAGATGATGTAAGTTTGTAAGTGAAAGTTCTGTCCCAGAGACTTGTTCTACTACACATGCATTAATTAAAATGGCCCTCTTGTGCAGAGATGTATTGGTTCCAGCGTTATCCTGTGTTAGGAGCTGCAACAACAATTTAACCTGATACACAAAAGAGAGTCTTTTCCACGGCATACTGATCCCGGTGCACTGGGCCGGGTATATGCTTATATACATTTTAGATGGTGAATTGTTGGTGGAAATTGTCTTAAACTAATGCCCATTCCCTGGTGTATTTGAGTACATTTTCAGTGCATATCGTCTAAGGCTAGTTTCACACTACGATTTTGGCAGTTCCGATGCTGTCCGATAAAATTTGGACAGCATCGGAACGATTTTTGCCTCCATGCAGCCCTATGGCCATCGGACCGAATCGGATGTGCACTAAATGGCATCCTATTTGGTCGGATCCGATTCTGTCCGATTTTTTTATCGGTGCAAAAATCAAAGCATGCTCCGATTTTTGCACCGAAAATAAAATCAGATCGGACCAAATCGGATGCCATTTAGTGCACATCCGATTTGGTCTGATCAATTTAGCATGGGGCCCTATAGAGCGGGGTCCGAGGAGACATCTGATGTTTCCTCGGATCCGATTTTAGTGTACTGAGTATGCTCAGTACAGTAAAACTCCTAACTGGGACAGCAGGGGTTAAAAGAAAAAAAAAAAAAAATAGTATATGCTCACCTATCCCCGAACCCCCGCCGTCTCCCGCCATCTCCCTTCGGCTCCCGGTGGCTCCCGGTGGCTCCCGGTGTCCTCACGCTGTCTGCAGAGGTGTTCTACTGTAGTACGGGACCTGCCGTGATGTCACAGTCACGTGACAGCAGGTTACCATGGTGTAACCTGCTGTCACGTGACTGTGACATCACCGCAGGTCCCGTACTGCAGTAGAACACCTCTGCAGACAGCGTGAGGACTCCGGGAGCCACCGGGAGACGGCGGGGTTTCGGGGATAGGTGAGCACATTTTTTTTTTTTTTTTATAGCACGGGGGCTACGATTTTATGCCGGAATCGGATGCCTATTTGGCATCCGATTCCAGGCATTAGAAGGGAACCGATGCTGTCAGATTTTATCGGACAGCATCGGCTCCCTAAAAATCGTAGTCTGAAAGTAGCCTAACTGGTTCCATCTCTGTCTGTGGCCCACTGTATCCAAACCAAACCCGTTTGGTTCTCACACATTTAATTTGGCCAAATTTTTTAGAATACCTATTAAAAATATCCAACATGACAAATATTTGTCTTAAGTCAGGATCAAGACAACCTTGCAGTCACTAAAAAAAAAAAAAAAAAAAAAAAAAAGTGATGATCGATGGCAACAAATGGTCTTAACGGGGTTTTCAATTATTTTCTTCTCTATAACATGAAGCCTGATTGTGTTAATAAAATAATATCGATCCAACACTGTTTTTCTATAGCAAACCAGGTCCATTGCTGGGTCTTTTCTCCATTTTTTTTGGTGTTGTCTATACATCAGTTAGTCACCACTATAGCCAATGATTGGCAGCAATTGTTATGTGCTGACAACACCAGAAAAAATGTAGAGGAGACCAATGGGGAACCTGGACAACCTGGACTGCTGTAAGGAAGGCAAGGAAGGGATATATGTGTGCTGTTTCGTATTTCGATATTACACATTACATTTGTTAAAGGGAATCTGTCAGCAGTTTTAGCTGCCTCATCTGACAGCAACATAATGTAGGCAAAGAAACCTTGAATCCAAAGATGTATCCCATGGCTGAAGCTGTTTTCACACTACCAAAGCATTTATTCACAGGAACACAGCAGAGCTAATGGTGGGTTTACACGTCCCGATATCGGGCCGATATCGTAGCCAACGACGCGGGAGCGCGCTTTTTGAGCGCGCTTTTCCCTGCACCGCATCGCCGGTTTAGACAGCTCGATATCGGGATACAACGTCCCGACGATGTGTACACCCCCCAACCCATGAACGACCATTTAACATGGGAGTGAATGGGTGACGTGGCAGTACACATCGGAGTTGGGCTGTCAGACGGGACGATGCGGCTACAACCGGCATCCGATATCGGGCGGTTGAATAGCACGCTCATTCGACCCCCGATATGGTTTTGCCATCGTTCCTGCATCGCGTTGTACGTTCACACCGTACAACGCGCAAACGATATCGGCTCCAACTCGCGAACCACGTGACTTTTGGTCAGAGTTGGGTCGGAGTTGGACGCCGATATCGCAACATGTAAACCCACCATGATAGAGCTGCCCCCAACCACTCCAAGCTCTGTATACACATTGTGTAAGAGTGTACAGAGGTTTACTTCCTGCATAAAAAGGGAAGGGCCGTCAGCTGAGGGGGTGGTCATGGGGACAGGGAGAGATTATGACTGTGTGCTGAGGTAAACAAGTCTTCTGAGGGCTGTGAGAAAGAGAGCGGCTGTGAAGTCTGTGCCAGATAAAGCTGAGATCAATTGCTGATGAACTGGACAGCCGGGCCCCTGGAGGGGACCAAATTGACTTGTCCCCCGATAGGAACCAAGTATACTACTGCCAGGACAGGAGTGCTTTGGAAGAGACGGGTTGGCCATACTGTGAGAGGAAAAGACTGAACCTCTGCTGTGAGACTTCAGGCCTTGGTGTGGTGTCTCCAGGTGAACACACTTTGCCTCCCCAAAAGCTACAGAGACTTAGCAACCCTTCAGACAAGACAGCACAATATCCCTGTTTATTATGGTCGTGTTTTTTTTGTTTTGTTTTGGGGTTTTTTGGGCGCTGAATGTCGAGCCCAGGCTTTGGGGTACTCGGGTGTCAGGCTTCGGGGGTAGCGTCTGCTGTGTCACGGGGAATGGCGGCCGCGCTTGATGCCGTGTCCTGGGCCTATCTTTGAAAAGGGGGTGATATTTACAGGGGATTATATACAGTTGGTTGTCGTGACGCCACCTGCAGTTTCGGTGAATTGCACCAGTGCCATCACAGTCCGCCGGAGGTAGATGGTATCGCTGCTAGGATGATATATTCCTCCACAGGTAGGACTGGGACCTCCGGGGCAGCGTAGCGAGAGGGGCAGCTTGGAGTGGAGCAGGGATGGTATAGGGAGTATTAGGACAGTCTATGAAGGGTACAGGGAGCGGAGAAGAAGGATACACGCACACAACAAAGTCTTTTTTACCTTTTACTGATGGTTGGCAGGTAAGGTGGTCCAGGGCACTGACAAGTGGACAGGTTGCACAGTGGGTCCCGACAGCAAGTGGGTATAAGGCAGGGGTGGGCAGCTCCAGGCCTCGAGGGCCGCACACAGTCCAGGTTTTCTGGATATCTTTAGCATTTGACAGTTGGAATCATCACCTGTGCAGGACATTAAATTACCAACTGTCAAATGCTAAGGACATACAGAAAACCTGCACTGTGTGCAGCCCTCGAGGCCCGGAGTTGCCCACCCCTGGTATAAGGCCTCCTCTGCTTTGTAGTATTGTCTGAAGCACAGCCTGCTCGCAGCCAGACTTGTCTCCTCTCGCTTCCTGACTGTACTGTCTTCCTCTCCTCCTGTGCGGTCTGCAGGTTACCTTCTCCTGATCACTGTGGCTTTGCCCTGCTGTGTCTGGCTCCCTCTCTTGACCCACATAGGAAACCAGGTAGCCGAAGCCTCCACGGTGTAACAGGGTTTTCTGTGGTCCTATAGTATCCCACAGGTGCGGAACCCGAATATCCGGTGGTTTCCTTTGGACGAACTCCCTCAAGTTCCTCGCTCCTTTTCTGTCCTAAGTTCCTTGCCTTCAGTCCCACTTAGGCTGGTGGGATGTATAAGGGCCACTCTGAGTCACTTGTTCGGGCCTAATCGCAGCACCGACCACCAGGACGTCTTCGCAGCTCTCCTAGCGTCTGCACACTCTGACTAACTCGGCCCCCAGCAGCAGTATTTATAGGGGATCTTGCAAGTTGGACTCCCCCTACTGTGCCGGGGTGGAAGGTGTAGTATGTAGTAGGTACCTGCTGTGGAAACCCAGCAGTGCATCAGAGAAGTCTGTGGCTACCTGCGTGAGCAGGGTGCCACACTGAAGACCATTGGAAGTGACTGCAATCAGTACTTCCCCAAGCCTGGTATAGACTGTAACTGTACTAAACGGTACCATTAGATATGATACCCAGATATCCAACAGCTCAAACATATAAATATTTATCTACATATATATATACTGGGTTTATATATAGTGTGTGTATAGAGTTGATAGGATTGTAAATCGGTGTGTTATTTAAGTGATCCTCACTAACCTGCGTCCATCTGATTTACACCTGTCCTGCTGTTGTGTGTAGTTAGTTATCAATTATTTTTCTGTTTAGATGTTAGGTAAATTTATTCCTGGCGTTGTTTTCTCACACTGTTGAGGAACACTGAGGTAACACACCAACCCCTAGCTTGATGCTGGGAGTATGTAAATAATATAGCTATTTCTGGGGAAATAACATATCTGTGCATATTGCTCTAAATTTTCCATTTGTTTCCCAAAGTAAGAGGAAGTATTTTATGTTGCTTCTGCCTCCGTTTCTGTTTTTGTGACTCGTTGGATCTAGTACGGACTAGACGGTCATTACATTTTGGCGTAGTCAGCAGGATTCATGCTACGCCCGTCCATGACGTGGCAAGACTGGGCTTGAGGGTACAGTGTATTTTGCGGATGTGTAATTTAACTCCTGAGTTACGGGCAGGGCTGGCATTAAATGGATTGGAGGGAGATATGCCAGCCGGACAGTGATGGTGCGACCAGAATCAGAGAGGGATACCCTAGAGAAGGTTCTTCAGTTGCTGAGAGTGAGTTATGGAAGCCGCATTAGAGTGACACAGCTCTGGGCCATCTTCTTTTATCGCCTTCAGGGGAAGCACGAGTCCCTGATGCTGTACTCCATTGTCCTGCAGGAGACATTAAATGAGGTTTGCCGCCTAGACCCTAAGGCCATAGGAATATTACAGGAGGTGGACCGACTTTTTCGGGATCAGTGTATCACTGGGTTGGCCAATAGGTTCCTTCGTGATAAGTTGCAGAAGATGGCTTGGACCACTCCCGATCTGACCTCCTGGAATATATATCTGGCTGCCCTTGAAAGAGAGGAGTCTGTGCCTGTGGTAGAGAAAACTATAAACAGCATTCAAATGGTGATAAGTCGAAAGTCTGTGACTGATGCTGTGGTTTTGACAGAGGTGATTCAAGCCCTAACATCAGAGCTGAGGGAGCTGCAGCTAGAAGTTGCCAAAGTAAGGAAGGAGTTCTACCCTCTCCCGGCAGAGAGACCACCTGCCATGCCTGTCAACTCCAGTATAGTCCGTATGCAAGAGAGGCATGGAGTATCTACACTGGCTGCCTGAAGCCAAGCTGGATGTGTCCACCGAAGGCATCGCCAGAGGAGCAATACCGCCTGCTCCTGTCAGACCAATATCACTCCAGAGGATCCACTGCCAGTGGCATAGCCGCTGGCCACTGCTGCAACAAAGGTGGCCAGCTGCTACTGTAGATAGGCGATCAGCCACTGCCTATCCCCCACTGGGCCCTCGACGGGAAGACCATGACTTGTACGCAAGTCGCCAGAGTAATAGAAGCAGAGTTTGAGGGGGGAAAGATGAGGTGTTTAGTGTACCATCATGCCTCTGGAGGTGTATGAGAGACACTTCAGTCAATTGGTGGTCCCTGAGGATGGCTGAGTAATGCGTCTTATCGCCGCCAACAATGGCTATCTGATGGAGAAGGGGATCGTGTGGATGCAGCTGATACTGTTTGGCCACAAGCTAGGTCAGAAGGGAGTCGTGTTGGTGGACCACCCCCCAGAAGAGGGATGGAGGTGACACTCGGGATGAACGTACTGAGAGACTTGAATCATCAGATGTATGCCAGTGAAGGACCCCGATACTGGAGCAGTGCTACCCAACACCGACCCACGCAGAGAATGTTACACCGTTTGGTGCTGAGCTGCGATCTTTTGAAGAGTTCGGTCCCGGGGGGCCGGGTGGGTCTCGTGAGAGTGCCGTCGTGGATCACGGTCTCGCTGGCACCACAGAGGGAACAACTCCTGATGCTGCCGGTGGGGGCAGACCAGAAATTAAAAGGTCTGGAAGTGCTACTTGAGCCCACTCCAGAGAGACACACGTGGCCTGTACTTTGGTGGTTGTGAAGAATGGACGAGTGCCAGTCAGATGCATCAATGTGCTGGATGAGGTTGTTATGATTCCCTCTAGAACCATTCTTGCTAAGCTATCCATACCGGCAGAAAAGATGCCTGAGGGTATAGGATTTGAACTGCGCCCCAACCAACAGTCGGCATTGACTTATGCGGTTGAGTTGGCCAAGACGGGCAGGGCACCCTACTGAAAACTGGACTGGTCGCGTGATCATGAACCAGATGGATGTGGATCGGAAGAAGCTAACCCCTGCTCAGTTGGAGCAGCTAGAGAAAGTCCTGTGAGAGCAGCAGAAGACCTTTTCTCAGAATGGAGAAGATTTTGGCTGTTCCCAGACGATTTAGCATGAGATTCCTACAGGGGACACCCCTCCCATCAGGGAGCGATACCGCCAAATTCCCCCAAAACTTTATCAAGAGGTGAAAGGCATGGTAGCCAGCATGCTTAATAATCAAGTGATATGGGAGAGTCAAAGCCAGTGGGCTGCCCTGTGGTTCTAGTGCGGAAAAAGGATGGGACTCTGTGATTCTGTGTGGACTACCGAAAGTTGAATTCTCACATGGTGCATGATGCATACCCATTACCTCAGATAGAAGAGTCCCTATTGGCATTGGGTAGGGCAAAATACTTCTCGACGTTAGACTTGGCTAGTGGCTATTGGCAGGTACCAATGGCAGAGAAAGACTGTGCTAAGACGCCATTTGGGGGGCTGTACGAGTTCAACTGGATGCCCTTTGGGCTTACCAACGCCTCTGGGACTTACCAGCGCCTGATAATAATTTTATTCATTTATATAGCGCTATTAATTCCATAGCACTTTACATACATCAGTAATGATGTCCCTATTGAGGCTCACAATATAAACATCCTATCAGTATGTATTTGCAATGTGGGAGGAAACCGGAGAGCCCAGAAAAAACCCACGCAAACACGGGGAGAACATACAAACTCCTTGCAGATGTTGTCCTTGACGTCCTTGGTGGGAATTGAACCCAGGACCTCGGGACCTCAGTGCTGCAAAGGTTGCAGTGCTAACCGCTTGAGCCACCGTGCTTGCCCAATGGAACACTGTTTAGGCGACCTGAACTTTGAGTCGGTTTTGATATATTTAGATGACATTGTGGTGTTTGGAAAATCATTTGAGGATTATCTTGAGAAACTGCGTCAGGTCTTCCAGCGGCTAAGCCTTCAGGTCCTGAAGATAAAGCCAAAGAAATGTCAGTTGTTACGAGATCGAATTGCGTACTTGGGCCATGTAGTGACCCGAGAAGGAGTGTTGTTCAAGAATGGCCCCCACCCCGTACATTACGGAAGGTCAGAGCCTTTTTAGGCCTAGCTGGATACTATCGGCGATTTGTACCTACGTTTTCCCACTTGGTGGCCCCCTTGAATGAGCTGTTCAGAGAAACAGCGTTAGGGCCACGAAACCGCCCAATCCAGTAGGGACCTCAACAACAAATAGCGTTTGAGGAAGTAAAGGCTGCTCTGACAGGTGCTCCATTACTGGCCTATGCCCGGTTAGACACTCCTTTCTTGTTGTACATGGATAGTAGCCTTCATGGGTTGGGGGCAGTACTAGCACACGTGCAGGACGGCTGAGAGAGAGTGATTGCCTATGGCAGCAGGTACCTGAGGGATATGGAGTGTAACCCGGCCAATTACAGCTCGATTCACCTGGAGCTACTGGCATTGGTATGGGCTATGACTGATCGTTTCACTGAATACCTGACTGGTGCTGAAGTGCTGATAATGACAGATAACAACCCCCTGGCCCACTTAGAGAACGCGAAACTGGGGCCACTAGAACAGCGATGGGTCGGCCGCCATGCTAAGTTCAACTATCGTATTACATTTCAGTCTGGAAGGGAGAATGAAAATGCCGATGCACTGTCATGAGTGCCTTTGGGGCACTCAGGAGACAGTGTTGATGACAAACTCGAGGACATTGAGACCCCGATTTTGGTCAAATCCAGAGTGTAGTACATTCAAGTGGGGTGGCATCAGGGATGCCTTATGTTCTTGGTAAAACACCAGCAGACTGGGCAGAGGACCAAAATGGTTGTCCGGACATTAAACTGGTATGCTCTTAGGTACAGAATGGGGTCTGGCAACGTCCGGAAGAGAAGGCTCAACTGTCCACAGAAGGCGAGAAGCTGTTGCGTCAGTTGTGGTGCCCTGTGCCAGGTAAGCCACAGAACCAACTAGTTCACTAAGGGATTTCCACATCTGGTACTCACATACACCCAACACCTCCACCCCAGGCCTGTAGGAGGAGCCCAACTGGTTGCGGTTAAGCCAGATCCCCTATAAAAATACAGCTGCTTGGGGGGAAAATCAGCCAGAGTGTGCAGTCACTAGAAGAACTGTGAAGTTCAGCTCAGAGCTAGTGAGCTAAAGCTGGTTACCAGAGCCGTGCTACGCCTGACACCAGTGCACCTCCAGAGCCAGTGTGAGGGTCCAGAGAGATTGTGGACTGCAGGCAGAGGCGAGGAACACTACAGAAGGGGCAGAGGAGCCATCCCGGATCACCCCAGGAGAACACCGGTCATTGGAGACCAAGTCTGCACACAGGGAAAGAGAAACCATCCCTGCAGAGAATCCAGCACACCGTGGAGGCTTAGCTTCCCGGACACCCGTAGCACCCATAATTTGAGAGCCAGGGACTGCAGGAGGAATAGCGGTAGCTCCCCTTCCCTCTGTGCAGAGGAGATAACGATCACGCCCATCAGGGCAAGGCAGCAGGCACGGAGGGAGGGGGAGCGCAGCCATGCAATGTACAGCCCTGAAGTATAACAGAAGGAGCGATACGCCCAGAAGTCTCCAGGCTAGTAACTTTATAAAGTCTTTATATCGGTTATACTAATGCAAGATTTTACACAAAAACAGTGCTGGAAAGGTATCCTTAGGGTGCAGGGACACGTATTAACTGTGTATTAGGGTGATCTGAGGTGGTTGGTTCCCTTTAAGTTCAGATCCTCACTAACCTGCGTCCATCTGATTTACACCTGTCCTGCTGTTGTGTATAGTTCGTTAGCAATTATTTTTCTGTTTAGATTTTAGGTAAATTTATTCCTGGCGTTGTTTCCTCACACTGAGGAGGAACACTGAGGTAGTACACTGACCCCTAGATTGATGCTGGGTGTATGTAAATAATATAGCTATTTCTGGGAAAATAATTTATCTATGCATCTTGCTCTAAATTTTCCATTTGCTTCCCCATGTAGAAGGAAGTATTTTATGTTGCTTCTGCCTCCGTCTCTGTTTCTGTGACTCGCTGGATCTAGTACGGACCTCTGGTCATTACATTTAATACATTTGTTAAAGGGAATCTGTCAGCAGTTTTAGCTACCTCATCTAACAGCAACATAATGTAGGTAAAGGCTGGCTTCACACCGTGGTGTGCTCAGGGCTAGGGCTGTCCGGTGTAAACCTGACAGCCCCAGACCCGATTTGCAAACAGAACCGGAGGGTAAATATGCCCTCCGGTCTGGTTTGCAGCCGGATGCCTCTGACAGCAGCTGCTACAATTTCAAGATCTCGGCTAGCCCCATAGGGCAGCATAACAGCAAAATCAGGTCAGGGGCTGTCAGGTTTACAACGGACTGCCCTGGACCTGTGTGGCGCCCCGCAACAAATGCGTCACAAGAGGGTATTGCAGCCATAAATGCAGCCGCAATATTCTCTGACACAGCAGTGATCCGGTTAACTTAGAAATCCAACCCTGCATGCATCACCTAGAACAGAGGGCCAATCCTAGGTCCTGGTGGGCGGAGTGCTAGGGAAGTGTGTAGGAGAACAACCCTTAGTCATAGAGAGAAGGGATCTAGAACTTGACCTGAGCAGTCTAGAACTTGGAGTAGGAGCGGGGGCTCCGCACCCCGTGCAGCCCCCGGGCCGTCACCGGTCGGGTGTCAGCACCTGAGGCCTCAACAACCGGGATTGGGCATCGTAACCACGGGTTCCCAAAAGACTCCCGTGCCCACAACTCACAGCCGGTTCACTGGTACCGAAGCTGGCAGCAGTTCACCTCTGCTACGCGAACCAGAAGCGTGGAGGAGCAGCTTCACAGGAGCACCCCACCACCAGCCAACTTCCATTCGTCTAACCAGCGGTGTACCCACTGAGGGATCCAAGGCTCCCCAAAACATCCACAACGTACATCTTGGATAGGGCATTGAAGCAGCCTCCCCGTACCCGACCTGGTATTCCTGGGCGACACTGGCAACCACTTAGTTAGAATGGAGGAACACTGCGGATTTCTAAGGGACACAATCACTGCTGAGTCCACCCGGTCCACTACCCGTGAACTGTATACCATGTACTGCCTGCTGGTTACAGTAAAGACCCGTTGCAGAGACTTTCTGTGTCCGTGCTTCCTTATGAATTATCCGTCCGCACTATAAGGTAACCGCAGCTGCCGCACAACATCTTAAGCAGCTCCAGCCTCCGGGGATCACCGCTCAGCCTGTGAGGAGCGTTCCATCTTGCTGCTGTCCATCCCCCGGAGGTTCCGCAGCGTCGGTAACGATTACCGGAACTACTCATAGGTGGCGTCACGAATAAATTAAAAACCCCTTTAATCTGTTCCACCAAGACGTCTTCAAACCTTTTGATCTGCACTACACCGGGCTCCACTACCGGCAGGCGCGGTCCACCCGTGACAAGGAGGAAGGAAGCATCGCCTGTCTAAACCGGAGTCCCGGCCACGGTGAGTCACCTGATTCTACCGTGGTGTGAAGCCAGCAAAAGAAACCTTGAATCCAAAGATGTATCCCATCGAAGCTGTTTTCACACTACCAAAGCATTTATTCACAGGAACACAGACTAGCAGGGAAAGCTGCCCCCAACCACACCAAGCTCTGTATACACATTGTACATTGACTGTGGGGTGTCTATCATAGCAGGGGGTGTGTTGGACTGCTCTGCTGTGACAAAGTAGTCCTGTAATGGTAATTGCCAGGTGATAAAACCTTTAGATTACATAAACAAGTGTACACAGCCTGATGAGAGGCACAGTTGCTTTTGTTTTTTTTTAGCCATGTGGCAGCTCACACTGTATAATAGGGGTATTCATTCACTCACTGGTCATACAGGTAGCCACAAGACACGATTCTGCATTTACGTTCTCTGGTTCATTCATTTATTCCATAAACTAACCCACTGAAACATTAAACATAAGCCTATGCTCCGCTTTACACAACACAAATGTCCATTTGCGGTATCTGTTCACAGTTGGGGATCTGATAAAGTCTTACCCTGTGTTGTCTGCGTAGTGTTCCCCCCACAATTAAGGGGTTCACGCGTTCAGTTGGGATGAGCCTTGATCCATGTGGTCTTTCTAAAGGTGGCCGGGTAAGCAGACGTGAGCATTCACTGACCCCCGTGTCTCCACAACCTTCCCCTCCACCTACGGACCGGGACATACAGCGACTCCCACAAGAAAAGGAAAACTCCAGGCAGGAACAACAGGAAGAGATCTGCATAAATTGCACTATGTCCTTACACCACATGGTCTTGGCAGAGGCTAAAACACTATCTGTTACATCTGCTGATGAAAGAGGGAAATATTTAAAGGCTAGGGAAGTGGACAACTATGTCAGCCGACACACCCAGCAGCTCACCTGCGCCTGGAGAGCCAAAAAACCATAGACAGCAGTCAACATGGGACATTACATACCTCCATTACAGAAATGACTAAGATCATAGCCAGCTATACACATTATCACATCTTCGATAATCATATGACCATAATAGATTGTCATTCACTGGAAGTAAACAAAGACGTATTCCATTTAATGACACAGATGAGGGGAACTCTGTGGAGATAACATTTCGTTGTGCTGTCCCTGCCCTCATACGTGATGAAGCAGAGCTGGGCACTACAGTTCTAGGATCTATAGATCGCTTATAAATCAATAAACTCATATCTGCTCCTCAGTTCTCACCCCTCCCTCAAGAGACAATAGGTCACAAAGCAGCTTCAGCTTCAGACTGCTGCTGAGATCATGGGGGTATGGCAGGGGCATGGCTGCCAGGGCTCAAGGCCTACACTACATTCCAGGTCCTCATACTTCTGTATGAGCAGGGGACATGGCTGGGGCGGGCCGTCGGCCCCATAGACACCCTACAATTGTGCACTGATATACATCCTATGTAATGTAAGAACAGGGCTTTTTTCCCTTGTAATGAGGTGTGCAATTCTGACTGTATCATAGAAATGGATATAGAAATGAATTGTGCACAGTCCGCTACTGCCCCTTGTGGACAAGTGCTGAAACAAACACAGGGAAGTGGGAAAGTCCCTTTTCAGCAAATGTGTTTACTCAGGAAGAGAGAGCAGGAAGTCAGTGCAGAAACAGAATTCAACCAGAAGAGATCTGCCTGTGGATGTCTGTTGAAAGAGGGCTACTTTGCTACACCTTGCCGGAAAAATCACCCCGCAGAAGCCCCTGTGACTGATCCTGGGCCACTGGACTTTGGTGCTGTGACTCTGGCCGCTCTGCAAAACCTTGCCCGCCGTGCACCCAGAGTGCTTGTGCAGGGGCCGTGACCGACATAAGGGAGCCATTTGTGCTGCTGTGATCTCCCTCCTGCTGCTGCTCTGTGTGCCCTGAGACTGGGAGAGACAGACTGTTACCTGCAGAAGGAGACCAAAGAAGAAGAGTGAGGAGATCCCCAGGCCTGCTACGTGGGAGCGACATCTTCTTCTGTGATAAGACTGGTACGTGATTGTAGGGAAAGTTAGGGAAAGATACCTTCATTGTTGTGTTTTCTTTTCTTGCTGCGTACCCGGCAGAAGTGAAGATCCAGAGACTCTAATATATACAAGTGCACATATAGTTCGGTTGATTGTGATATAAATATGTTTTACAGTAAAGAAATGTTACTACCGGTTAAATCTGAGTATGGGGATTCTGTTGAGAAAGATCATACACACACACCCGCGGCCTTACCACCGGTCGCTACATCTGGCGTAGTCGGCAGGATGTGTGATCAACAGAATCTCCTCCCGGTAGTAGCTTATAACCAGACTTATACTACGGCCTGCAGGTCCATATCCGGTGCCAGCAGTCCGAACAGTGACACGGAGGAATTGAAGCAGATAGTAGCAGAGTTGCAGAAACAGATACTGCAGCTACAGCTCAGGCTAGACCAACAGGAGGACAGGCAAGCGAGACAGCAACCCAGTCGGCCTATGGGAAGGTGCTGGACATGCGGCGACCCCCGCCATAGGGCAAACCGTTGTCCGCATCCTCCACCCGTGGTCCGATATACCAGAACCAACAAGCCATGCCCCACAACAGCAGCCACCTTTAAACTAGACGCCCCAGCCAAAGCGGCTCGCTCGGCAGGGGAGATCAGGGAAAAGGGTGTGAAGAGACAGAGCCAGACCGATAAGCAAGTGCTGGCCACTCGGGTCCAGGGGACAGTGAAGTGGTTTAATGTCCGCGATGGGTATGGCTTCATCAACAGGAATGACACAAAGGATGACGTGTTTGTACATCAGACTGCCATAAAGTGTAACAATCCTCGTAAGTGCCTCCGCAGCGTTGGTGATGGGGAGGTGGTACAGTTTGATGTTGTGAAGGGAGAGAAGGGTACAGAGGCCGCCGACGTCACCGGTCCCGGGGGTGTTCCCGTTAAAGGAAGCAGATTTGCCCCCAACCGGCGCCGCTACCGCCGGCGATCCTACTCTCCCCGGGTAGAAAACGTGACTGAGTTTATTGGAGATATTGTGAACCCTGAACAAGGGAGCGAAGGTGAACGGGGGGATGACGGTTTTCCCCAACAGAGGTCCCTACTCCGCCGGAGATCAATCCCTATGATATCAACGGCCATCACTGCCTTGGAGCCGATGGTTGTTGACAGGGACTGTCAACCTTTAAGTGGGGGGTATGTAATGAGGTGTGCAATTCTGACTGTATCATAGAAATGGATATAGAAATGAATTGTGCACAGTCCGCTACTGCCCCTTGTGGACAAGTGCTGAAACAAACACAGGGAAGTGGGAAAGTCCCTTTTCAGCAAATGTGTTTACTCAGGAAGAGAGAGCAGGAAGTCAGTGCAGAAACAGAATTCAACCAGGAGAGATCTGCCTGTGGATGTCTGTTGAAAGAGGGCTACTTTGCTACACCTTGCCGGAAAAATCACCCCGCAGAAGCCCCTGTGACTGATCCTGGGCCACTGGACTTTGGTGCTGTGACTCTGGCCGCTCTGCAAAACCTTGCCCGCCGTGCACCCAGAGTGCTTGTGCAGGGGCCGTGACCGACATAAGGGAGCCATTTGTGCTGCTGTGATCTCCCTCCTGCTGCTGCTCTGTGTGCCCTGAGACTGGGAGAGACAGACTGTTACCTGCAGAAGGAGACCAAAGAAGAAGAGTGAGGAGATCCCCAGGCCTGCTACGTGGGAGCGACATCTTCTTCTGTGATAAGACTGGTACGTGATTGTAGGGAAAGTTAGGGAAAGATACCTTCATTGTTGTGTTTTCTTTTCTTGCTGCGTACCCGGCAGAAGTGAAGATCCAGAGACTCTAATATATACAAGTGCACATATAGTTCGGTTGATTGTGATATAAATATGTTTTACAGTAAAGAAATGTTACTACCGGTTAAATCTGAGTATGGGGATTCTGTTGAGAAAGATCATACACACACACCCGCGGCCTTACCACCGGTCGCTACATCTGGCGTAGTCGGCAGGATGTGTGATCAACAGAATCTCCTCCCGGTAGTAGCTTATAACCAGACTTATACTACGGCCTGCAGGTCCATATCCGGTGCCAGCAGTCCGAACAGTGACACGGAGGAATTGAAGCAGATAGTAGCAGAGTTGCAGAAACAGATACTGCAGCTACAGCTCAGGCTAGACCAACAGGAGGACAGGCAAGCGAGACAGCAACCCAGTCGGCCTATGGGAAGGTGCTGGACATGCGGCGACCCCCGCCATAGGGCAAACCGTTGTCCGCATCCTCCACCCGTGGTCCGATATACCAGAACCAACAAGCCATGCCCCACAACAGCAGCCACCTTTAAACTAGACGCCCCAGCCAAAGCGGCTCGCTCGGCAGGGGAGATCAGGGAAAAGGGTGTGAAGAGACAGAGCCAGACCGATAAGCAAGTGCTGGCCACTCGGGTCCAGGGGACAGTGAAGTGGTTTAATGTCCGCGATGGGTATGGCTTCATCAACAGGAATGACACAAAGGATGACGTGTTTGTACATCAGACTGCCATAAAGTGTAACAATCCTCGTAAGTGCCTCCGCAGCGTTGGTGATGGGGAGGTGGTACAGTTTGATGTTGTGAAGGGAGAGAAGGGTACAGAGGCCGCCGACGTCACCGGTCCCGGGGGTGTTCCCGTTAAAGGAAGCAGATTTGCCCCCAACCGGCGCCGCTACCGCCGGCGATCCTACTCTCCCCGGGTAGAAAACGTGACTGAGTTTATTGGAGATATTGTGAACCCTGAACAAGGGAGCGAAGGTGAACGGGGGGATGACGGTTTTCCCCAACAGAGGTCCCTACTCCGCCGGAGATCAATCCCTATGATATCAACGGCCATCACTGCCTTGGAGCCGATGGTTGTTGACAGGGACTGTCAACCTTTAAGTGGGGGGGTATGTAATGAGGTGTGCAATTCTGACTGTATCATAGAAATGGATATAGAAATGAATTGTGCACAGTCCGCTACTGCCCCTTGTGGACAAGTGCTGAAACAAACACAGGGAAGTGGGAAAGTCCCTTTTCAGCAAATGTGTTTACTCAGGAAGAGAGAGCAGGAAGTCAGTGCAGAAACAGAATTCAACCAGGAGAGATCTGCCTGTGGATGTCTGTTGAAAGAGGGCTACTTTGCTACACCTTGCCGGAAAAATCACCCCGCAGAAGCCCCTGTGACTGATCCTGGGCCACTGGACTTTGGTGCTGTGACTCTGGCCGCTCTGCAAAACCTTGCCCGCCGTGCACTTAGAGTGCTTGTGCAGGGGCCGTGACCGACATAAGGGAGCCATTTGTGCTGCTGTGATCTCCCTCCTGCTGCTGCTCTGTGTGCCCTGAGACTGGGAGAGACAGACTGTTACCTGCAGAAGGAGACCAAAGAAGAAGAGTGAGGAGATCCCCAGGCCTGCTACGTGGGAGCGACATCTTCTTCTGTGATAAGACTGGTACGTGATTGTAGGGAAAGTTAGGGAAAGATACCTTCATTGTTGTGTTTTATTTTCTTGCTGCGTACCCGGCAGAAGTGAAGATCCAGAGACTCTAATATATACAAGTGCACATATAGTTCGGTTGATTGTGATATAAATATGTTTTACAGTAAAGAAATGTTACTACCGGTTAAATCTGAGTATGGGGATTCTGTTGAGAAAGATCATACACACACACCCGCGGCCTTACCACCGGTCGCTACACCCTTCTGGTAGCAATCATGTGTGTCGCCCAGGGGTGTATGGGGACTCGGGTACCCGGGCGTTTCTATAGAGGGGATGTCACCGGTGGCCTGCCCGGGCCCATGGCCCTGGTGATTAGCCTAAAAATGTTGGGGGAATGGTAATAAAGAGTTTGTCTTGTGATGCCACCTGCAGATTCTGGTGATGGGCACTAGCGCCGCTTCAGACCTTCGGGGAAGATGGTACTGCAGTTTGGATGGAGCAGCTCCCTGCAGGTGGAATTGGACCCCGGGGCAGAACAGTGCTGATGGTGGTGGTGTTGGTTGTTGTTTGGAGTGTAAGGGTGACCTGCGGATCAGTGCAGCAGTTGAGGTGAAAGGAAAACATCAAAGCTTTCTCGCTCTACACGGGTACTTCACCCTGTAAACCAGTTCAGATGGTTGACTCCTTGTAGCATTATTTTATTGTTATACTAGGTTCAATAGATGAATTCTTGGAAGTCTAGACTATTCGTGCAGGTCCTTCCAATATTTAGTGAATAGTTTGCCTCATGTTAATGAATCACGCTTTGGTAATTCTGAAATACATCTGACTTCATGGCCCATGTGGAAAACATTAAAGATCGAGTCATCCAACAGGCTTGTGGTTTTGCGCAGTTCTAGAAACTGACATAAAAAGACACCACTCTACACAGTTTTCTCTGCAAGGAACATACAGTACTGAGGTAAATAGACAAATGAAAATCATTACAACATACTCAATACTAAAAAAGGCAATTGTTGAACAAACAGGGACAAAAGAATAAAACACCGATTATGTCCAGATGTGCCTGGTAAATAAAAAATCTTCCAGGATGTCCTGAAAACAATCTCTATGGTCCCAAACATCTACATTTACATGTCTAATCAAATGGGGAGGACCATTACTGGGCATAGGCTCTCATTCAAGAGGTTTTAGAGACTGCTCACATGCTCGCTGCCTTGGAGTAACCCTCGACTCCGCTCTTTCCTTTAAGTCATATATCCAAGCTCTTTCCACCTTCTGCCAACTCCAACTCAACAATATTTCCAGAATCCGTACATTCCTTAACCAAGAAACTGCAAAAACACTGTAGTGCATGCCCTCATCATCTCCCACCTCGACTACTGCAGCTTCTGACTCTCTGGCCTCCCCTCTAGCACTCTTGCATCCCTACAACCTATCCTAAACTCTGCTGCCCAATTATTCCACCTGTCTCCCTCTATTTCGCGGCCTCTCCTCTCTGCCAATCCCTTCACTGGCCCACCATTGCCAAGAGTCTCTAGCTCAAAACCCTAGCCATAAAATACAAAGCCATCCACAACCTTTCCCCTACAGACATCTGTGACATGGTATCCCAAGATCTACCTACACGCAACCTCTGATCATCACAAGATCTCCTTCTCAATTCCCCTTTTGTCTCTTCTTCTCACAACCACATATAAGATTTTTTCCCTTGCATCCCCCATACTCTGGAACTCTCTACCCCAACACATCAGACTCTCACCTATTTCGGAAACCTTCAAAAGGAACCTGAAGATCCACCTCCTTCGACAAGCCTATCACCTGCTGTAACTCTCAGTCTACTATACTGCCACACAACCAGCTCTACCCTCTTCTAATGTATCCTCGCCCATGCCTTGTAGACTGTAGTGGAGAGATGATTTCCCTTTTTTGCGCTTTCAGAGGATAAGGATGGTTAAAGATGACATATTTCTCTCAATATCAAAATTTTTGGACACTTTACTAAGAACAAAGTTTGTTCTTAGTAAAGTGTCCGAATAAATTTGATATTGAGAGAAATATCTCATCTTTAACCATCCTTATCCTCCAGAAGTGCCGAAAAAGGGAAATCTTCTTTCCACTACAATATTCACATGCAAGCCTTGTACCAAGGCTGACATAGTTCCCCCATTTGTGCAGCAGACCCGAGGATTGCAAAGAGCTGATCCACTATACGGATCTTTTGAGTGAAAATACAAGACATCTAAAGGGTGAGTGCAAAATACTAAATTTGTTGCAACAGAGGCATATATTTTTCTACACTCAGACTCTACGTCACTTGTCTCCCCTTATATTAGCACAGTAACATAGTATTTAAGGTTGAAGGAAGACCTTAAGTCCATCTAGTTCACCCCATAGCCTAACATGTTGATCCAGAGGAAGGGAAAAAAAAACCATGTGGCAACACTAAGCTTCACATTGGGGAAAAAATTCCTTCCTGACTCCACATACGGCAATCAGACTAGATCCCTGGATCAACTCCCTATCAAAGAATCCAGTATATATAACTGGTAATATTATAGTTTTCAAGAAAGGCATCCAGGCCCTTCTTAAATGTTAGTAGTGACTCCCTCATTACAACATCATGTGGCAGAGAGTTCCATAGTCTCACTGCTCTTACAGTAAAGAATCCACGTCTGTGATTATGATTAAACCTTCTTTCCTCCAGACGTAGAGGATGCCCCTTGTCCCAGTCTCAGGCCTAAGAGTAAAGAGATAATTAGAAAGGCCTCTGTACTGTCCCCGCATATATTCATACATTATTATAAGATCACCCTTAAGCCTTCGTTTTTCCAAACTAAATCACCCCAAGTTTAGTAACCTGTCTTGATATTGCAGACCCCTCAGTCCTCTAATAACCTTGGTCGCTCTTCTCTGGACCCGCTCTAGTTCAACTATGTCTTTCTTATACACCGGAGACCAGAATTGTACACAGTATTCTAAATGTGGTCGCACTAGTGACTTGTATAGAGGTAAAATTATGTTCTCCTCATGAGCATCTATGCCTCTTTAAATGCATCCCATTATTTTATTTGCCTTTGCAGCAGCTGCCTGACACTGGCCACTAAATGTGAGTTTGTCATCTACCCATACACCCAGGTCTTTTTCAGTGACAGTTTTGCCCAGTGTTTTACAATTAAGCACATAATTATACCTTTTGTTTCCTCTGGCCAAGTGCATGACCTTACATTTATCCCCATTAAAGCTCATTTATCAGCTCAAGCTTCTAGTTTACATAAATCCTCCTGTAATATAAAATTGTCCTCCTCTGTATTGATTACCCTGCAGAGTTTAGTGTCATCTGCAAATATTGAGATTCTACTCTGTATGCCCCCTACAAGGTCATTAATAAATATATTAAAAAGAAGCGGGCCCAACACTGACCCCTGTGGTACCCCACTGTTAACTGTGACCCATTCTGAGTGTGTTCCATTAATGACCACCCTTTGTTTCCTATCACTAAGCCAGTTCTTAACCCACTTACACATATTTTCCCTTCTCCCCATTGCCCTCATTTTATGTATCAGCCTTTTGTGTGGCACCGTATCAAAAGCTTTTGAAAAGTCCATATACACCACATCCACTGCATTTCTTTGGTCCAGTCCAGAACTTACTTCTTCATAGAAGTTTATCAGATTAGTTTGACAGGAAAGGTCCCTCACAAACCCATGTTGATATTGGGTCATGAGGTTATTTTTCTTCAGATACTCCAGTATAGCATCTCTTAGAAAACCCTCTTTATATCCCTTGTAGACTGTAAGCCCTCGCAGGCAGGGTCTTCTCCCCTCTCCTACTATATCCTTACCCATCTCTTGTAGACTGTGAGCCCTCGCAAGCAGGGTTCTCTCTCCTTACCTACTGTATCCCCACCTATCCCTAGTAGACTGTGAGCCCTCGCTGGCAGGGTCCTCTCTCCTTGCCTACTGTTTCCTCACACATCCCTTGTAGACCATGAGCCCTCACGGGCAGGGTCCTCTTTACTCACCTAATGTATCCTCACCCATCCCTTGTAGACTGTGAGCCCTCAAAGGCAGGGTCCTCTCTCCTCCTGTACCTGTCTGAGCCTTGTATTGTTCTGCAGCAGCTGTTTCATGTTCTTGCTACCGGTTGTGTATCACACAACCACACAAGGTGAGCACACAGCTCTGGTTATTTGTCTGTACGTTTATTTGGGTAAGAGCCTATTGCGCTTTTTATCCACAGATCTTAAATTGTATTGTTCATGATACCCCCTTTCACATGTAAAGCGCCATGGAATAAATGGCACTATGATAATAAATAATAGTAATTTACAGGCAATGACAACAGATTTGCAGTACAGACCCCGGATGGAGCATCTTTCTTGTGGATAGCACCTGAATGTTGAGCCAAATTCATGAGTTGGTGCATGACTCAAAGTATTTGGAGCATCTTCCTCCAGCACTTCCTTCATCAAGACTGGAAGTTTTAATAAGTCCAAGCTTACAAGCTCAATCCATAGAATACATATTGATTATGCTATTTATCTACAATTACATCAAAATATGGATGAAGTAAATTCATCTTTACCTGCAAAGAAAATCGTCTTCTCTTCATGGGGATCTTCATAAACAGCATCAATTTTGTCAGGTAACTCTGGCCAGAAAGTGGCGATAAGCAATGGACCTGAGGGCCTACTTCTTCGGTTTACTGACCTCCATATAAATCTTAAGAAAAGCAGATGTTGATAAGAAATGTAGATTATTTTTATTTATTATTGTCTATACGCTATATTTACCCTATCAACCATTTTCTAGTACATTTTGGTTGCCGTGTGATCGAGACCTTCATGTTTCTTCCCACCCAATGGTGCTCCCATAGTTACTACATCCATTTATGTAACATCCAATAAAATAGTATTTACAAAGAGCTGATAAAGTATGTTCACACAGGTGCCATGGCTTTACCCGGCCCTCAATGCAACGGATCGAAGCATTAATTAATGGACCCTACTGACAAATAACACAAAACTTTCTGATTTCTTACCTATCTTTGAAGAAAAATATCTCTCCTCTAATTTGTGAAATACCATCAAATACAATATCTTTGCTACAGAGCTCAGGAGTAACGGGGCCTAAAGTGGGGGAAGGTCCAGGTCCAGGTTCAGGTCCAGGTCCAGGCTTAGCTCCTTTACCTGGAAGATACAGGCATGACTATGAAACCACTAGTAGCAACAAAACATAAAAAAAGGACTGATTCTACTAACAAGAATTCCAACAACCTGGCTAGTTTGTTGGTAATCCTCCAGCCTATTCACGATATAACCTAATCCACCATGCATAATAATGGCTTCAGGAGGTTTTTCTTTTATTATTCTTTTCTTATAATGATGGTTTGATGACCCCCCATACACTATGTACAATACTGTTACACTACGTACATTACTGTTATACCTGATGAAAATGTTTATCCGAGAATTTGTTACTTTGTTATTGATTCCAAAATGAATAAAACTGATTTAACCAAAAAAGGACTGATTCAGTACCAGATAACAAAGCAGACATTGAATACAGTAAATACAGTAAATTCCAGCTTGGGCATATTGAGAACGATGTATGGGAGACCATCTTGGAATATATTCCAAAGCTCTCTTTAAGTGAATCTGCAGGATTGTCACATATCTATGTAGTCCACAGGGTTTATAGATCTCCACTACGACTGCATGGAATGGGGCTGAGGGAAACCTCTGCATGTCCTAGGTGTGGGAGTGACGGTGCGGGTATACTCCACATGATGTGGGAGTGACGGTGCGGGTATACTCCACATGATGGGGGAGTGACGGTGCGGGTATACTCCACATGTTGTTGGAGTGACGGTGCGGGTATACTCCACATGATGGGGGAGTGACGGTGCGGGTATACTCCACATGATGTGGGAGTGCCCCAGGTTGGCCACCTTCTGGTCTGGAGTATTGGATATGATTGGAGGGGCGTACGGATGTGTGGTTTCTGGAGATCCTGTTACATGCTTGTTGGGGTATGTGGAGGAGATCCCAGTTGTGTCTAATATGAAAATAGCCATTGCAAGGTTATTCTACTGTGCTAGGAAATTAATTGCGCAACATTGGACTGGGACTGACCCTCCTACTAACAAGGAGTTTTCCAAACGAGTGGAGTATATCATACAACTAGAAAGGGGCAACTATGAAAAGAGAGGGAAGCAATCCCTACATGACATCATATGGGGACCATGGATTCAGTTTAAAGGATTGTGAGATCTGCTGTACGTTCTGAGAGGTGTGTGGGAGGGAGGATGAGCTGCTGACGTGGGAGGAAGCCAGATTAAGGGAAAACAACATATAATTTCTTGCTGCATTGTTTGTGAGGGGTATGGAGGGAGGTACTGCTGCCGAGGGATGGGGAGGGTGGGGTTCATATTAAAATGGTTGTATTTTTGCCATGCTGAATTGAAGTTACTGTCATGTGTTTACCAAAATGTTCAATAAAAAAGTATTTGATTTAAAAAAATACAGTAAATTCCACAATTTAAAGGGAAACCATTACTTTAATTTTTTTGTATCATATTCAAGGGTAAAATCTGTGTTCAGTGAAGACAGATATCCATATTACTGAAATAGAGATGGCAATTATTTCCCATAACGTTCTCTAGAGGAGAAAGCATTGGAGCTAGAGGCAGAAACATATTCTACTGCAAGTTCTCCTGAAATAATAGCCACATTTCAAAGTGTAACTGCTGTTTCAGGAGAACTGTGCAGCAGAATGTTTCTTTTGCCTCTTACTCCTCCCTTCTCTACTCTTTCTTATATAGAATCACACGCAAGGATATCGTTAAGGATATCGTTGAAACGTCACGGATTTGTGAACGTTCCAACGATATCGTTAGTGCGTCCTTGCGTGTAAACGAACGATGTAAGATGAAAAAATCATTGGAACAATCATCACAAAAATTAGATCTTGACTTCAAATCTATCGTTCGTCATCCAATTAACGCTGCTTGAAGAAGCCACATGGTTCAGTGTGACACCTTTCTGAATGATGTTGTTCAAAAATCTCCTATTCCTGCTGCTTTAAAATATCGTTCAGTCCTAGCTCTCCTACTTAACTGGTGCATTGCCGAATGGGATATCGATAACGATATCCTTGTGTGTAACAACACGCTAACGATGTCGTAACGATCGCTGTAACGTGATCGTTCTAAGGATATCGTTAATGATATTCTAGCATGCAAAGTGGCCTTTAGACGCACCAACTCTCATCTCCTATCTCAATAATGTGAAAATCTGTATTCACTGAAGACACATTTTACCTGTGAATTGAGCATATTTAGAATGAAAGATCAGTACAGGAGTAGAAAGAAGCAGATTTTTCTGTTTAAAAGGTATTACAAAATTTCATATTTTCACATGTACTATTAATTTATAGATAAAGACAAAAAATAATTACTCATATGATGATGAGATTTTTTTTTGCTTTCCTCTGGATCAACATGTTAGGCTACGGATTGAACTAGAAAGTCTTCCTTCAACCTTAAAAATTATGAAATTATGAAACCAGAAGTAATGTTTTCATATTGTAACAACCTCTCCATCGTCATCATCAACAACCAGTTGTGCCAGTAGTGCTGACATTGGGTGTTCATTATTGGTCGAATTGGTTACATAACACTATAGTGTCATGAGTTAACCATCCATTGGATTTAGCAGTATCACAACCAAATGAATGTTATACAACCCCTGGCAAAAATTATGGAATCACCGGGCTCGGATGGTGTTCAGTCACTTGTTTAATGTTGTAGAAAAAAAGCAGATCAGAGACATGGCACAAAACTAAAGTCATTTCAAATGGCAACTTTATGGCTTTAAGAAACACTAAAAGAAATTAAGATTAAAAATGTGGTCGTCAGTAAGACTACCTTTTTTCAGACCAAGCACAGGGAAAAAATTATGGAATCACTCAATTCTGAGGAAATAATTATGGAATCACCCTGAAAATTTTCATTCCCAAAACTAACACCTGCATCAAATAATATCTGCTTGTTAGTCTGCATCTAAAAAGAAGTGATCACACCTTGGAGAGCTGCTGCACCAAGTGGACTGACATGAATCATGGCTCCAACACGAGAGATGTCAATTGAAACAAAGTAGAGGATTATCAAACTCTTAAAAGAGGATAAATCATTTCTCAATGTTGCAAAAGATGTTGGTTGTTCACAGTCAGCTGTGTCTAAAATCTGGACCAAATACAAACAACATGGGAAGGTTGTTAAAGGCAAACATACTGGTAGACCAAGGAAGACATCAAAGCATCAAGACCGGAAACTTATGGCGGGTTTACACGTCGCGATATCGCAGTACAATTTCAATGAAAAGTCACGTGGTTCGATCGTTGGACCCGATATCGTTCCTGCGTTGTATGGTGTGAACGTCCAATACGATGCAGGAACAATGTCAATGCGATATCGGGGATCGAATGAGCGTGCTATTCAATGCCCCGATATTGAAGGGAGATTGGAGCCGATCGTGCTGTGTAAACGCCCAATTACGATGCGATTTGATACGTCACCCATTCACTCCCATGTTAACTATGCGATCCTGGGTTGGGAGGCGGAGACATCGCACGGACGTTGTATTCCGATATCGCAGCGTCTAAACATTCAATGCGATGCGGGAGGAACGTGCACTAATTGCGCGCTCCCGCGCCATTGAGTTGCGATATCGAAACGATATCGTGGCGTGTAAACCCACCATTAAAGCAATATGTCTCCAAAACAGGAAATGCCCAACAAAACAAATGAGGAACGAATGGGAGGAAACTGTAGTCAATGTCTGTGACCGAACTGTAAGAAACCACCGAAAGGAAATGGGATTTACATACAGAAAAGCTAAACAAAATCCATCATTAACACCTAAACAGAAAAAACAAGGTTACAATGGGCTAAGGAAAAGCAATCGTGGACTGTGGATGACTGGATGAAAGTCATTCAGTGATGAATTGCGAATCTGCATTGGGCAAGGGCTGGAACTTGTGTTTGGTGCCATTCCAATGAGGTTAATAAAGATGATTGCCTGAAGATAACATGCAAATTTCCACAGTCATTGAGGATATGGGGCTAAATGTCAGGTAAAGGCACTGGGGAGATGGCTGTCATTACATCTTCAATAAATGCTCAAGTTTACATTGATATTGTGGACTGTTTTCTTATCCCATCAATTGAAAGGATATTTGGGAATGATGAAATCATTTATCAAGATGATAATGCATCCTGCCATAGAGCAAAAACTGTGAAAACATTCCTTGAAAGAAGACACATAAGGTCAATGTCATATCCAATAGTCCGGATCTCAATCCAATTGAAAGTCTTTGATGGAAGTTGAAGAAAATGGTCCATGACAAGGCTCCAACCTGCAAAGCTGATCTGGCAACAGCAATCAGAGAAAGTTGGAGCCAGATTGATGAAGAGTACTGTTTGTCACTCATTAAGTCCACGCTTCAGAGACTGCAAGCTGTTATTAAAGCCAGAGGTGGTGCAACAAAATACTAGTGATGTATTGGAGTGTTCTTTTGTGTGTTTGTTTTTCATGATTCCATAATTTTTCCCTCTGCTTGGCTTGAAAAAAATTACCCTTACTGACTACCACATTTTTTTAATTTAGATTTCTTTTAGTGTTAAAGCCATAAAGTTGCCATGAAATGACTTTAGTTTTGTGCCATGTCTGTGAATAGCTTTTTATCTACAACTGAATAAACATCCTCCGAGCCCGGTGATTCCAAAATTTTTGCCAGGGGTTGTATGAGTCTGGAAGTCCCAACTGCTCAAGTTTGGCGCAAACATAAAGAACTCTTCCAACAATGAGGTAAAAGGATTTTCAAAAGGAGGTAATCTAGAATATGTTATTAGGACACTAATTAGTGGGATCTGGTTGCCAACAAATCTCAAGAATAGGCCATTTTTTTCTTGACTGCCAATGTATAGTAACCCATATGTGGACAGTCACTGTATAGAAATAAATAGGAGTCACACACCATATTGTATGCAAATTGTCTCTTCAAGAAGGAAGTAGACTTGAACTCTAGTGCCAACTATTGGAAGTAGCAATCCTAAAAGTCAAATGCAACCCATTTTCGAGCCTTATCATATGATTTAGGATTTATACCACATCAAAACCTCAGTTTGCAGACACTGTGTTTTGGGGTATTTGCTCTTCATCAGTGCAAAGTATGAGATCTGATCTGGCTTTTGACTTTTACTATTGCTACTTCCAATAGGTGGCACTTGAGTTCCAGTCTATTTCATCTCTGAAGAGACAATTTGCATATTTTATTTCCAAGAGGAGCATTGTGGCTTTTAAGTCTCCTCATTACTGGCATGCCTGATCTGGTGTGCCACTCTCCACATGGAGAAAAGCTCACCCCTTACACACCATATTGAGCACACTGTAATTATGTCAACTATGTACTAAAAATATTAATCAGATCTCAAAGACAGGTAATTGCACATCTGGATCTCAAAAAGGCAATGCCCAAAGTATACTGGAATCTGAATGATAGATTGGGGGGGTTGTACCATTTGATATAATCAACCTGGTCTTTTAAAATACTGACACTTCAAGGCTCAAACTCACCATAAAGTTCCTGGATCCCACTGACATCATCTTGTGAGAGTCGGAAATTTTTGACATAAGTGTATATTGGTGCCATTAAGGCGCCAGGATCATCAGAATGCTCGAGTCCAAGAGCATGTCCAAACTCATGGGCCGCAACAAGAAAGAGACTATAACCTGCAGAATAAAAACATTGTACACAGAAGGAAATGAGAGGATGAATGATATATTATGCATATTTTGGAAAATCTCTGAATCAGAGGCACACTCATAGATTCTGGGCTTTCTTATACTGGCGCTTCATAAGGTACCTTGATCGGGACAGAAGCCCCATTTCCGGTCGTCATCGTAGCTGCTGCTGGTGGCGCACCATAGTTTGCCATCACTTCTTCCAGAACTTGTACATGAGTTATACTTATTGCCAAGGAAAGTAAAAGGAAAGACACATGGGGAGCCTTCTGCATTTCCTCCAATTGTGGATAGTGCTGTAAGAATAATTAAAGGGCTTCATTCACAGCTGTGTACGGGCCACGAAAACAACAACATTCTGCCCATTTAATGGGTAAGAACTGCAATGAGCAACAAACCCCATACGATGTTACACACCAGTTATGGTGACCCTTGTCAGTGCTAGATTAGTTACAGACGTCACAGTTGTGACTGGGCCCCAATCTCAGTGGGGCCCGCGTTGAATTACATCTTGGAGTAGAAATTGCCAATTTTAACAGTATTGACTTTCAGCCCGGCCATTCAACTTCTCTTTGGCCACAAGGGAATTTAGCCCTGTGGCCGAGAGATCATCATAAACATGCACAGTCTTGGCACATGTGGCACTCTGACCACACCTTTAGAGGCTGCCTATTTCACAGGCCAGACAGAACCTCAAAGAATTGCTGCCCTTGAAAAATAACAATGGGAATTGTTACTATATAGGGGCACAATAGGGGCATTATTACTATGAACTTGCACAAAAGGGGTAATTTTACTATATAGGGCATTAATCCTGTGTATGGGGCAAGAGATGTGTCCACCTACTCAGTGCGAGTCCCAAAGGGTGCCAATAATACTACAACAAAGTAAGGGTGCTGGATGCAAACTATTAGCCACTATTAGTTTTAGGGGCACTGGCTGTGTATTAGTGTGTTTTTAAGGAATCATCAATATAATATTAACTTTAAAGTGATAGATGCAGTAATAGGGGAAGAAACAAATTGTGCCTGGAAAAAGTGTCCATGATGGTCTGGGTCAGATGGAAAAGACAGGAAAAGTGAACAATGCCAATGAAGGAAGATGTAACCTGCCAGTCACTGGATCTGTGATTTTCTACTGTATTCACTTATATAGGCTGCAGAGCATAGAACTCATAGGGGGTAATATTGTTATAATATAGTGCTTTCTATTATGTAGCAGTATATGTAGCATTATGGTATCATTATTATTGAGTCATGTAGTGGTGCATAGAGGTCATGATGTGGGGCATTATTTGACCCTTTTATAGTGGTCCTATTGGCATCATCAGCCCATATCTAGGGTGTTTTGTTTAGATATTTTAATGTCAATGTTCTCGCGCTGCTCTGCCGACTTACCACCGCAGCCCTGTTGCGTGCCTTCCCCACTCTGCCCGACTGTCCACATTGTCCTCTGCAGTCTCTCGCTCCTTAGGCCTGTGCATGCTACACAGGTTTCCCAAGAGTGACTAAGGTGCATAGCCATGCTCATGCCCTGATCTTAATGGGCAAATGCTCCATTACCAGGAAGTGTCCCTCAGCCCATGGCTGGGTATATAAGGCATCATCTCATTAGGGGAGGTGCCTGATCAACGCCATTCGTTTCCTAGTGTGCTGTCTAGCCACGTGTCAGGTTCTATCTCCACCTTCTGTCCCTGAACCTTCAATACTCTGCATTTACACTGCTCCTGCTACCTCCACTGCTACTGCCATCACACCTGTAACTGGGTCCATCCCTGGCTCACCAGCCCACTATCCTGGAGACTTTGCCTGCTATACCAGAGACTATGCTTCAATCTTTCTGTGCCCTGGGGATCAGCTGCAACAGTTCCCTCTGAGGTCCAGGGGGTCCATTCCTCTGCGCTTGCTCCTGCGAGCATTACAGCTATACAGTACAGACCAAAAGTTTGGACACACCTTCTCATTCAAAGAGCTTTCTTTATTTTCATGAAGGCATCAAAACTATGAATTGACACATGTAGAATTATATACTTAACAAAAAAGTGTGAAACAACTGAAAATATGTCACTGGAAATGGTTTTCCAACAGTCTTGAAGGATTTCCCAGAGATGCTTAGCACTTGTTGGCCCTTTTGCCTTCACTCTGAGGTCCAGCTCACCCCAAACCATCTCGATTGGGTTCAGGTCTGGTAATTGTGGAGGCCAGGTCATCTGGCGTAGCACCCCATCACTCTCCTTCTTGTTCAAATAGCCCTTACACAGCCTGGAGGTGTGTTTGGGGTCATTGTCCTGTTGAAAAATAAATGATGGTCCAACTACACGCAATCTGGATGGAATAGCATGCCGCTGCAAGATGCTGTGGTAGCCATGCTGGTTCAGTAGGCCTTCAATTTTTAATAAATCCCCAACAGCATCACTAGCAAAGCACCCCCACATCATCACACCTCCCCCCCCACACCATCACACCTCCTCCTCCCCCCCCATACCATCACACCTCCTCCTCCATGCTTCACAGTGTGAACCAGGCATGTAGAGTCTATCCGTTCACCTTTTCTGTGTCGCACAAAGACACGGTGGTTGGAACCAAATTCTCAAATTTGGACTCATCAGACCAAAGCACAGATTTCCACAGGTCTAATGTCCATTACTTGTGTTCTTTAGCCCAAACAAGTCTCTTCTGCTTGTTGCCTGTCCTTAGCAGTGGTTTCCTAGCAGCTATTCTACCATGAAGGCCTGCTGAACAAAGTCTCCTTAACAGTTGTTGTAGAGATGTGTCTGCTGCTAGAACTCTGTGTGGCATTGACCTGGTCTCTAATCTGAGCTGCTGTTAACCTGCGATTTCTGAGGCTGGTGACTTGGATGAACTTATCCTCTGCAGCAGAGGTGACTCTTGGTCTTCCTTTCCTGGGGCGGTCCTCTTGTGAGCCAGTTTCTTTGTAGCGCTTGATGGTTTTTGCAACTGCACTGGGGGACACTTTCAAAGTCTTCCCAATTTTTTGGACTGACTGACCTTCATTTCTTAAAGTAATGATGGCCACTCGTTTTTCTTTACTTAGCTGCTTTTTTCTTTCCATAGTACAAATTCTAACAGTCTATTCAGTAGGACGATCAGCTGTGTCTCCACCAGACTTCTGCACAACACAACTGATGGTCCCAACCCCATTTATAAGGCAAGAAATCCCACTTAATAAACCTGACAGGGCGACCTGTGAAGTGAAGATCATTTCCGGTGACTACCTCTTGAAGGTCATCAAGAGAATGCCAAGAGTGTGCAAAGCAGTAATCAAAGCAAAAGGTGGCTATTTTGAAGAACCTAGAATATAAGACATATTTTCAGTTGTTTCACACTTTTTTATTAACTATATTATTGCACGTGTTAATTCATAGTTTTGATGCCTTCAGTGTGAATCTACTATTTTCATAGCCATGAAAATATAGAAAATCTTTGAATGAGAAGGTGTGTTCAAACTTTTGTTCTGTACTGTATGATGAGATAATGTTAGATCAGAGTGATAGCAAATCAGGCAGCGAAAAAGGGGGTGCCGCACCCCCATTTCCAAAACCCAAGGGGAGAGGAAGAGGAGTAAGGGGCAAGGTCACCAAGGGTGCCCGGGGGGTCCAAGGGACAACAAGTTGTAACACCCCTCGTACGGGATGACAACAAGACCCCTTCGCCATCACCCTGTCACCAAACTTCAGATAATTAATCTCTCAAACCATATTTTGTCTTCTGAGGAATTCTCTGTCCTTGAAAGGGGCCTCCCCTTCTCTCCTATGCACTGCCTGGCAAGTTTACTCTTATAAAAGATATTTACCTGTTTTGTAGCAATGATATTTTTCATTCTATATACAATCAGTCGGAGATTGTGACCCCTTTGCCTGAGATGGAACAACAGGCCTTACAACATCTGATGGAACTCCAAGAAGAGAATCAACCACACACAGGTAGGGTCATTTTTCCACACCATAAGAGATCCACTAGATCCCCACCTCTGTCCACTATACCATTGGTGAATCTCTTCTTTGAGTCAATAAAGAGGGATGTGGCAAACTTGAAAACAAATAACGTCAGAGAGAGTAATTTGACCCATAGGGAGAGGGCTGCAATACGGAACCTCAAAAACAACAATAGCTATGTCATTAAGGAAGCTGATAAGGGGGGGGACGTAGTCTTATGGTCAACGCCCCTATATTTAGAGGAGGCATATAAACAACTCAATAAGCAGAAGTTCTACGTAAAATTATCGTCTGACCCATCCTCTGTTTTCCAGACGAAACTTGCCAGGCTCCTGGATGCCGCTACCAGATATTGCATCATCAGTTCCAAAGAACGGGAGTTCCTGTGGGTGAAGGATCCAATCACACCCACATTCTATCATTTGCCAAAAGTGCACAAGTCCCTGGAAAAGCCACCAGGTAAGCCAATAATCTCCAGCTGCAGGCATCTGTGTGAAAAGGCCAGTGAGTATGTTGACTTTTACTCCCAGCCCATCAACCAACTGCTGCCCTTCTACATCAAGGACACCAACCATTTTTAACAGCTGGTCCAAAATACTACCCTCCCCGATGATCACCTTATTCTGACCTGTGATGTGGAGTCACTTTACTCCAGTATCGCTCACAATGATGGGATGAGGGCCATTAATTTCTTCTTGGACCAACAAATTGGTTCAGACAGACTACACAACTTTTTTTGCTGACCATCTCAGGGTTCCGTATACCTGTCCCCACATCGACTCCATCACGTTTGTCCTGTTGCCAGGTGGCCGATCAACACACCATGCCATATATGCGTATGCAATGACTCCATCTGCTGATTATAGAGCCTTGCAACTTCTGGCTAACCTACACATCGTTATAACGTTATACTTGCAGGTTGTTAATTTATAGATCGGCTTATCACATGTCCTCATGTCACATGTGGTGGCTCTACACCTCACGTACATGGTGTCGGGGCTCCACCGATTATACTGGATCTACATATTTACAAATTGGCTAAGTCCTTGCATCTGTCCATACTCTAGCTTTATTGTGTATGCATCCTTGCCAGGTGGTAGACTCATATCCTGCACACCGCAATTGCCTGGGTTGCATGAATCACACTTTTTGATCTATGGAACTCCGCTATAACCAATTGGCATCTTCCATGTTCCAACTTGCTCTTATAATTGAGCCTACCACTTTCTGGTACACTGTATCACTCTTGCACGCACCCATATGATGGCCCAACTACTCAATGTTAAGCTACATCCTCATACCGATTTATCTACAATCCAGTTTATACTGGTTCTTACACTTATCGGGTCATCTGAAGGTTTGCGCCAGGTGGTTTATCTGCATTCTATATGTCTTGCTTTTGTCTGTGCATTTGTAGGGGTTGCCCCCATTCCATTTGCCACTTACGAAGTTTGATACACTCCTATTTTTCGTAGTTAAATCATGTTTGGTTTACTGTATTAACGCTGTCCGCACATGTATGGTGGCCCAACTACTCAAGATTGAGGTGATGGGACCCATTTGGCTACAACTGGTGTACCTTAGTATAACAACTTCATCTCTTTCAATGTACTTGCATTGTCAACTCAAATCGCTTTTGTCATCATCCTTAGCGCTCCCCACAAGACTTCTACATCTTTTCCCTACATGCATTGTCAACTAAGACATTTTCTTACTTATGCTGGATCTGCACAATAAACTAGATACGTTGGCACGTGTATCTGCTGTTTGACATCTCCTTATACACGCTGTGTCTAGGGACATGACACCTGTATTTCAGCCTGCTGGTTGCAGCCACTATTATTATTATTATTATTATTATTATTTATTTATAGGGCACCATCAGTTCCATGGTGCTGTACATGAGAAAAGGATACATACAAACAAGTTAAAAATACAATGAACAAACTAACAGTAACAGACTGGTACAGAGGGGAGAGAGATCTCTGCTCTTGCGGGCTTACATTCTACAAGGCAATGAGGAGGGAGACAGTAAATTGGGTCTGCTCTGATGGTGGTGGAGCGTTGAGTCCAATGGTGGTGGAGCACCAGGTCCAGTGGTGGTGAGGATGCACCGTGGTCATTGCAGGCTGTATGCTGCTCCGAAGAGATGGGTTTTCATGTTCCGCTTGAAGGTTCCGAGTGTAGGGGACAGTCAGACATTTTGGGGTGCAGAATTCCAGAGAATGGGCCCAGGTGAAGTCTTGCAGGCGGTTAGATGAGGAGGAAAGGATGAGGATCGAAGTTTACGAGTTGGATGATATCGGGAGATTAGTTCCCTGGGAATAAAGCCCACATAACTGAAACTGAAGGAAGTGCTGCCTCTATTTTTCATGATTCTATGATGCCAGTTTTGTGGTGGGGGGGCTTTGCACCCGACAAATAACAGTTGTGCTGTTTTGTTGTTTTTTTTATTATTCAGAGATATATGAGGAGGAAGGATTGGGGATTGCTTTGTAAGTCAATGTTAGTAGTTTGAATTTGATACACTGGTGAATTGGGAGCCAGTGGAGGGATTTGCAGAGGGGAGACATGGAGGAATAGCGAGGGGGGAGGTGGATTAGTCAGGCAGAAGAGTTAAGGACAGATTGGAGAGGTGCAAGAGTGTTATCAGGGAGGCCACAGAGGAGATGGGTGCAGTAGGCGAGATGGGAGTTGATGAGGGCATGCATGAGTAGTTTAGTAGATTGAGGGTTGAGGAAGGGACGGATTCTGGAAATATTCTTGAGTTGGAGGCAGCAGGAGGTGGCAAGGGCTTGGATGTGCGGTTGAAGCACAGGGCAGAGTCAAGGGTTACTCCGAGGTAGCGGACTTCAGGTACAGGGTAAAGTCTGATTTACTGTAATAGATAGATCAGGTTAGGGAGGTGTGTGAGATGGAGGAAAGATGATAAGTTCGGTTTTGTCTACATTGAGTTTTAGGAAGCGGGAGGAGAAGAAGGAGGATATGGCTGACAGACACTCCGGGATTATGGACAGCAGAGAGGTGACATCTGGGCTAGAGAGGTAGATCTGAGTGTACTCAGCGTACAGGTGATACTGGAAGCCATGGGACTTTATGAGTTGTCCTAGAACAAGGGTGTAGATTGAAAAATGGAGGGGTCCCAGGACAGAGCCTTGAGGGACCCCAACAGAGAGGGAATGGGGCGAGGAGGTTGTGTGGGAGTGGGAGACGCTAAATGTGCGGTTGGAAAGGTAGGAAGAGATCCAGGAGAGAGCAAGGTCAGTGATACCAATGGAAGAGAAGATCTGTAATAGGAGAAAGTGGTCGACTGTGTCAAATGCAGAGGACAGGTCTAGAAGGAGGAGGATAGAGAAATTCTACAGATTATTTGAAGTAAACACCGGATATAGCATATAAGTTTTGATTGAGTTGCAGCTTTAAACCTGGGTGGCACCGCATTTATTACACCCTAGAGGATACAATTATTTGACTTATGGATTTTAGGCTCAGTGCTAACTCTTTGGATATGGCTTATTGAAAGAAACATATGCAGAATTATATGGCTAACCCTCCTGTGGGATGTTTATTAAAAAATTCAACACTTGATAAAAAACTGTCATAAAATCATATAAAAAAACCTTATAAAACAAGTTCCTATATAATGAGTCAGCCACTTCTATAACAAGTAGTGCTGTTGATGGCTCTGTTAGATGACATATGATGTGTCATGTTGCAATCAGAAACCCCAGGATAAAGAACATTATATCCTTTTTGTCAAAGCACATTAGGGATCACGCCAACACCATGTTATGTGACCTCATTTGTAGAACAACAAGTTCCATTTATATATACCAGAGTACAAAATCTATGTATACATATAAAACACATCAGCTGCAGAGGAGGTTATGAGAATGACACAACCCAAATTTCTTGTTGTGAGAAAAGCAGATAACAAGACATTGAGTACTAGGTATTATTACAAAGAGGGAACTTCTAAACCATCCATGGTAAGATACAGGCACTACAGTTGGACACTTTTGGGAAGGCACATGAACTTCAGATAAAGGGTCATTACTAGCAACCAATAAGGCTCAAGTACCGTCTTTATAAGATAGGCACAGTGGTTATAATGTCAGGTACCCTGAGGAAGGAGGCCGTAGACCTCCAAAATGCATTGGTGACGTAGGCTGACATACAGCCCGCCCTCCCAGGATGTCTCTCCACTTGCCCGACAGAACCACGCCATTGTTTCCGCCCACCTGGACATGTGACCTCTGACGCAGTAGTGACGAGGGAGTCAGCTGCTGAGGAAGTAGGAAACGTACGGTCGAGAGCCATGGCGTGCACTTCCAGACACCGCTATTCACCATTCCACAGCGCTGGCAAAAAAGAAAGTCAAAGAGGTAGCAGGACAGAAAGGGAGCCCCGAGGAACTACCAAAAGGTACTGTTTTTCCATATGTGCTATTTTTCCATTTGTGCCCACAAAGTGCCTGATATACAATACAACATAGCATCACATCCTTGTACACCAATACCAGAATACCTAAACCTGCAATAGGGCACCAGCAGGGAAGATAAGTGTAAACTTTGCCAAATGTATAGTGTGATGAATAAGTAATATTCCCCAGCCGCCATTTTGTATCAGATAGCAATATTTTTTACAAGCAGCCATGTTGCTCAGAAGCTGCTATATCCACTCACAGGAGATAAGGCCCCACCTATTTTAGCCAGAGGTAAGTCTGCTCTGATAAGTGGTGTATGGTAATCAACCTGAGGAAACACCAAATGGCCCACACTCAGGGCCGGCTCCAGGTTTCTGTGGGCCCCGGGCGAAAAGGTCTCAGTGGGCCCCCTTTAAGTACATATCGCGGACTATATATATATATATATATATATATATATATAGTCCGCGATATGTACTTAAAAAAAACCCCGCATCTGCTGCATTTTCGTCTAGCAGCTGCACTTGCTGCACGTTTGCGGCAAGCCCCATGCTTTGTCTATGGGGCTTGCGGTAAGTGTGCGGCAATATATATGTATATATATATATATATATTGCCGCACACTTACCGCAAGCCCCATAGACAATGCATGGGGCTTGCCGCAAACGTGCAGCAAGTGCAGCCGCTAGACCAGGGGTCTCAAACTCCAGGCCTCGATGGCTGCACACAGTCCAGGTTTTCAGGATTTCCCTAGTATTTGACAGTTAGTAATCAAATGACCAACTGTCAAAGTATGGAAATCATGAAGACCTGGACTGTGTGCGGCCCTCGAGGCCTGGAGTTTGAGACCCCTGCGCTAGACGGAAAATGCGGCAGATGCGGGGTTTTTTTTTACCGCAACTGCCACATTTTTCAAAAAACGCCTATGTGAAGGCAGCCTTACAGGAACAGTGACTGCCGAAACCAGCAAGAGCTGTTCCTGACAGTGAGTATATTACACGTTGTTAGGGGCGGGCTAAAATGCGATTGCCTTCCCTTGCGCTTTTTAAAAATACCCTTCAAATGCAAAATGTTGCATTTTTGTGCGTCTGAGGATGCTTGGTATATACACAAGCATCCTGAAGAGCACAAATAATGCTAGCAGCTCAATGGAGCCGCACTGCCATATGGTGGCACCGCAGCCAAGCGGAGTGTCTGGCCGTCCGGATCTCTCTTTCTCCTCACCTTTCTTCTTGCCGCTCCGGTCTCCTCCGGTCGCTCTGCACATATCAGCACAGTGATGACATCGTGCCCCTCCATGCTGAGCTGCAGAATGCAGACAGCGGCAGAAGAGACTCTGGAGAAGAATGCTGCTGGCAAAGGTGGCTGGGACTATAGGAGCGGAATCCGCGGGGGGCTACCACTGGTACACATACCTCGTACACACTCGGCTCTGCTCCATACACCTCGTACGCGGCTCTGCTCCGTACACCTCCTACGCACGCACGCAGCTCTGCTCCTTACACCTCCTACGCACGCACGCGGCTCTGCTCCGTACACCTCCTACGCACGCACGCGGCTCTGCTCCGTACACCTCCTACGCACGCACGCGGCTCTGCTCCGTACACCTCCTACGCACGCACGCGGCTCTCCTCCGTACACCTCCTACGCACGCACGCGGCTCCGCTCCGTACACCTCCTACGCACGCGGCTCCGCTCCATACACCTCGTACACACTCGGCTCTGCTCCGTACACCTCGTATACACTCGGCTCTGCTCCGTACAGACACGGCTCCGCTCCATACACCTCATACACACGCGGCTCTGCTCCGTACACCTCGTACACACACGGCTCTGCTCCGTACACCTCGTACACACATGGCTCTGCTCCATACACCTTGGACACACATGGCTCTGCTCCGTACACCTCGTACACACACGGCTCTGCTCCGTACACCTCGTACACACTTGGCTCTGCTCCGTACACCTCGTACACACTCGGCTCTGCTCCGTACACCTCGTACACACACGGCTCTGCTCCGTACACCTCGTACACACTCGGCTCTGCTCTGTACACCTCGTACACACATGGCTCTGCTCCGTACACCTCATATACACATGGCTCTGCTCCGTACACCTAGTACCCACTCGGCTCTGCTCTGTACACCTCGTACACACATGGCTCTGCTCCGTACACCTCATATACACATGGCTCTGCTCCGTACACCTAGTACCCACTCGGCTCCGCTCCATACACCTCGTACACACACGGCTCCGCTCCATGCACCTAGTACACACTCGCCTCTGCTACATTCACACTGTAAATCCCTCCTGACCCCACACATAACCTTCACCTAATTGCCATACACCTAGTACACACTCACCTCTGCTACATTCACACTGTAAATCCCTCCTGACCCCACACATAACCTTCATCTAATTGCCATACACCTAGTACACACTCACCTCTGCTACATTCACACTGTAAATGCCTCCTGACCACACACAAACTTCAACCTTATTTGAGCATCATTGATGGCCAGCACAGTCCTGGATACACTGAGTAGCTGATCATGAGACCCCTGACTCCTCCCCATCCATTGACATCATCACAGGTCCTGTAAGCACACTAGCACAGAGTGTGCAGCTCTGTCGGCTCCCGTGGAGGGGGGAGGAGGGAGACCCTCCGGTGCTGCAGGCAGCAGGAGCCTGAAAATGACCCCCCAGCTGCCCCCTGGATATGGCTCTGGCTGTGGGGGCAGTGCTCAGGGGCCCCTGAGGCTAGGGTCACACTTGCATTGTGACCCTAGCCTTATGCAAGTATTGTATGTTGCAGCGCATAGCGTTTAATGCTATGCGCTGGAGGCAGCCCATAGAAACCCGACGTTTACCTTGACAACCACTGGTTGTCAATGTAAACTTCAGCTTTCTATGGGCTCAGTTGCTGGCAGCGCATAGCGTTAAACGCTCTGCGCTGCAGCAGACAATACTTGCATAAGGCTAGGGTCACAATGCAAGTGTGACCCTAGCCTCAGGGGCCCGATGGGCCCCCTCCAAGCAGTCGGGCCCCGGCACTTGCCCGGGTACGCCGGGTGCTGACGCCGGCCCTGCCCACACTACAGCTCCTATGAAATGGAGAAGTCTCCCTGCCATTATCCAAAAGGAAGAGCCCTGTATCTTGACACCACAGTGTGAAAACTAATCTCCTTCTATCAACAGGTTGAGAGGAAATTCTTTCACTCAGCTCAGACACGTGGAGCCGAGTTATGATTTTTAATATCTCATGAGCCGTGCTGTCTATAAACATGGCAAGCGTAGATATGAAAACTAGGCATTCATACGGTCACCGTACATATTTTTCCATATGTGTGCGATGATCGTAAGTAACCTAAATGTGATATTGGCCAGTGGGATGCCATGAGAGGAGTCATGCTTCATATCTAGGCAAACATAAAATCATAACTGAAAATATGAAAGCATTGTCTTCTGGCGATGACATTCCCAGACAAAGATATGGCAAATAATGTTTTGGATATCTATATCTCCACTCAGAGGGGTGGGAGTTATGAGACCTCCCAGAGGTGCGAGAAGGGTGGAGACAGGGGTTGACCTCATACTGTATAACTGACCGTGTTTTTTTTTCTTTCACGGCTGCAAGTGCCGGATCACTGCAATACCGCGCTTGCCGCAAGTCCCATAGACAATGCATTGGGCTTGCCGCAAGTGTGCCGCAAATGTACCACAAGTGCGGCCGTCAGGCGGCACATGTGTTTTTTTGTCCGGATCGGCCGGATCCGGATAATAATGCTGATGTGAAAGGGCCCTAATACAGATTATCCTACAGCCTGTATAAGCAACTTAGATGGAATAAATACATTGAAAGGGTGCCTGTAACCTACTTTAAGAAGATATATACAATTCTAAGAGTTATATAACTGTAGTAATATTGAGACATTTCTGTAAGCCTCACTTGAACACAAACTGATAATAGCAAGTAGCAATTGCAACATAAGAACCATTGTTATGTAAAAGGATACATGGTTATACATTATTTCACTATCAACAGAGACATTCAACCAAAACAAAGAGGTCATATACCTGATCAAGAGGGCTGATCCACCAACAGTCCAACAGGTAACTTGCTATGTGTATACATTTGTGGTCAAAAGTATTGACACCCCTGCAATTCTGTCAGATAATACTCAGTTTCTTCCTGAAAATGATTGCAATCACAAATTCTTTGGTATTATTATCTTCATTTAATTTGTCTTCAATGAAAAAACACAAAAGAGAATGAAGCAAAAAGCAAAACATTGATCATTTCACACAAAACTCCAAAAATGGGCCAGACAAAAGTATTGGCACCCTCAGCCTTATACTTGGTTGCACAACCTTTAGCCAAAAATAACTGTGATCAACCGCTTCCGGTAACCATCAATGAGTTTCTTACAATGCCCTGCTGGAATTTTAGACCATTCTTCTTTGGCAAACTGCTCCAGGTCCCTGATATTTGAAGGGTGCCTTCTCCAAACTGCCATTTTTAGATCTCTCCACAGGTGTTCTATGGGATTCAGGTCTGGACTCATTGCTGCCACCTTAGAAGTCTCCAGTGTTTTCTCTCAAACCATTTTCTAGAGCTTTTTGAAGTGTGTTTTGGGTCATTGTCCTGCTGGAAGACCCATGACCTCTGAGGTAGACCCAGCTTTCTCACACTGGACCCTACATTATGCTGCAAAATTTGTTGGTAGTCTTCAGACTTCATAATGCCATGCACACGGTCAAGCAGTCCAGTGCCAGAGGCAGCAAAGCAACCCCAAATCATCAGGGAACCTCCGCCATGTTTGATTGTAGGGACCGTGTTCTTTTCTTTGAATGCCTCTTTTTTTCTCCTGTAAACTCTATGTTGATGCCTTTGCCCAAAAAGCTCTACTTTTGTCTCATCTGACCAGAGAACATTCTTCCAAAACATTTTAGGCTTTCTCAGGTAAGTTTTGGCAAACTCCAGCCTGGCTTTTTTATGTCTCGGGGTAAGAAGTGGGGTCTTCCTGGGTATCCTACCATACAGTCCCCTTTCATTCAGACGGCGACGGATAGTACAGGTTGACACTGTTGTACCCTCGGACTGCAGGGCAGCTTGAACTTGTTTGGATGTTAGTTGAGGTTCTTTATCCACCATCCGCACAATCTTGCGTTGAAATCTCTCGTCAATTTTTCTTTTCCGTCCACATCTAGGGAGGTTAGCCACAGTGCCATGGGCTTTACACTTCTTGATGACACTGGGCACAGTAGACACAGGAACACTCAGGTCTTTGGAGATGGACTTGTAGCCTTGAGATTGCTCATGCTTCCTCACAATTTGGTTTCTCGAGTCCTCAGACAGTTCTTTGGTCTTCTTTCTTTTCTCCATGCTCAATGTGGTACACACAAGGACACAGGACAGAGGTTAAGTCAACTTTAATCCATGTCAACTGGCTGCAAGTGTGATTTAGTTATTGCCAACACCTGTTAGGTGCCACAGGTAAGTTACAGGTGCTGTTAATTACACAAATTAGAGAAGCATCACATGATTTTTCTAACAGTGCCAATACTTTTGTCCACCCCCTTTTTATGTTTGGTGTGGAACTATATCCAATTTGGCTTTAGGACAATTACTTTTGTGTTTTTTCATTGAAGACAAATTAAATGAAGATAATAATACCAAAGAATTTGTGATTGCAATCATTTTCAGGAAGAAACTGAGTATTATCTGACAGAATTGCAGGGGTGTCAATACTTTTGGCCACAACTGTACCTGAATGTTTTCCTGTACAGACTAGCACCATCTACAGTATTAATCTGTCTCAATATATATTTTACAATAGAGAAAAAAACTGCACAGCACTCACAGACAATGTGAACTGGTGCCAGCAGGGATGCTGGAATAAACTACTAGAAAAAAACATTGCAGCACTCAGCTACTACCAGTGGTGTACATAAAAAAAATAATAAGAATTTTGAGTTTTTTGAAAAAAACGTAAGTTTTTAAATTTTTTACTCATATATATATAGCTTGTCAGCATATGTACACCACTGGTAGTAGCTGAGTGCTGCAGAGTGATTTTTTCTGGTAGTTTATTCCAGCATCCCTGCTGGCACCAGTTCACATTGTCTGTGAGTGCTGTGCAGTTTTTTTTCTGTTTTGTATCTTATGGAGTTGCTGGCTCCTTGCTGCAATTTGCACCCTCATTGCCTACTGGTGATCTAGGGTCTAGATGGTGTCCGCCCACTTAGTAGTGGGGTAGGGTGGACAAGGAGGGCTTGGGTGTCAGCGTTAGGACTCGTCGGACCTGAAGTCACTTTGTCGCAGTCGATGAGCAAGCAGACATTGGCCAATGTGTGTACTAAGAACTTCAGATTTTAAAAAAATAATAAGTTTTTTCCAAAAAACTCAAAATTCTTAAGTTTTTAAATTTTTTCTCATATATATATAGCTTGTCAGCATATGTACACCACTGGTAGTAGCTGAATGCTGCAAGGTTTTTTTCTAGTATATTTTACAATAGGTATACCAGCAGCATCCTGTTACTTACTAAAATAACATAGTGCAACAGCAGCACATAACCACAGCAAACAGAGAGCCAAGGTAATTATTCAGTGGATTTATCAAAGTAAAGTAACTAGAGGCAGTCTACACCACGTGGTTAGAACTAATCACTTTTTCATAATAGATCTATTCTAGTACGCTAACCAGAGGTTAAAAGAGTCGACATAAAGATATCTGAAATAAATCCTGACACAACAGCCTGAACAAGTGAGCAAAAATCTACCCCGTACACAAGAAAAATATGGCCCTAATCTAAGTGCCCAGCAGTGACATCTAATAGATTTTCCTATTTGGTCTCCTAGAACCGGATACATCCCATGAGGACAAATCCCGAGTAAAACCAGCACTCTTATCAGAGCTATCACCATAGGTGCCACCCCGGGGAGGCAAGGCAACACTATACAACCAAAATTCAGCACTGTCCCGTTGGAACACTTGACGCTCACAATCGTAATATATACATTATTTTTTTAGATCTACAAGAAACCTCCACCAACTTCTTCACCTTGAGGGTCTATAGGACATCACAACTGCTGTGGGAATCT
>JARQOC010000010.1:149005999-149119531 GCA_033576535.1 Allobates femoralis | reverse complement strand
GTCCGGCGGGGGAGGGGTGCGTTGTGGTGCTGGCGGCCGGCGGAGAGAAGTTTGCGGCGGCTCCTACTTGGCCTGGTGAGCCGCGCCGTGTGCTCTCCAGGGTGCCGGAGAGGCAGAGGAGAGGAGGGGCGGGATCAGGCAGGGGAAGCAGGAAGCTTCCTCCTTCCTTGCCCAACCCTCCTCTCCTCTGATAACTGACAGCGGCTTACGGGGGTCGGCTGGGGGCCCCCTGCAGAGTTGAAGGGGCCCCCTAGCCGGTCGGGGCCCTGGTGCAGCTGCACCAGCTGCACCACGGTAGTTCCGCCCCTGTTTACCTTTGTGTATGTGCTTAGTGACAGTGTTTTGGTTTTCCCTTGTTTCTCTTTATCTGTGGGTTTCCTTACTCCTCTTTCCTGGGGGAAGCAGATCAGGATTTGTCAGGAGCAGGAGTACGCCTGATATAAGGGGTAACACAGGGCTCCCTAGTTTGAGGGACAGATCAGGTGGCTTTATTCTGTGTGATCCCATAGTCCTCAAGAGAATAAATGTGTTAATGTGCGTCCAACTGCAAAAGATTCTGCAAAGATACATTGTTCTTGCTCAAAAATACTAAAAAACTATAAAGTTAGTATTTCGCAAATCATAATGACCTACATAATAAAGTTAAAGGCTATGTCACATGATTTAACAACACAAACTGTACGTATTATTAATTAGAATTTTTAGACCTGATAAGGCTAGTGTATTTACTCTCAAACTCCATGTCAGAATGACCAGGGGCATAACTACAACAGGTGCAGGGGTTGCAATCGCACCTGGGTCCTGAAGCCTAGGGGGCCACAAAAGTCCTTTTGGCCTACTGAAAAAGATTATTGCTATAAAATATTAAATTCAAGCGAAACCGTTGATTTCACAAAGATCTACATTTTATTACATCAATTTTTAAAAGGAACACTTCCAAAAACACCTAATTGGATTCAGGGTTACATATCATAGAGGTGCTTCGCTTGGAATCAAACGTCGCATGACATTCAGGAATTACTAAAAGGTAAACCTTTGTGGAATCTCTGATGAAATGGTCTGGAGCACCACGAAACGCGTAAGAAAGACATTAAAGTTATTGCTTTAACATCTTGTGATTCCTTGGATTTCTTGGAACCAACGGACAGACGGCAGCGTACGAACCACCACCTTTCATCTAATGCTTTCCTCAGGAATTACTGTAATTTACTGTAATTCCTGAGTGTCAAGTAACGTTTGATTCCAAGCGACGCACCTGATATGTAACCCTGAATCCAATTATGTGTTCTTGTAAGTGTCCCTTTTAAAAATTGATGTAATAAAATGTATATCTTTGTGCAATCCACGGTTTCCCTTGAATTGATTGTTTAATGGTTGAGCACGTGACAAAGTGATTTCCTGCTGGAATTTCTGGTTATTAATATTGCTATAAAAGATTTGCAATTATTGGGGGCCCCATTGGAGGTTTTTGCATTGGGGCTACTGAGCTTAAAGGGAACCAACCACCCCAAATGACCCCCCCCCCCGGACTGTTAATATGTGTCCCTACACCCAGCACACACATTTGGGGCAATCGTTTTTGCTAAAAAAAACAGTTTAGTAGAAGCTAAGATATAGCTTTATAAAGTTTAAAAAATCTTGCTGACTGGGCGTTACCTAGCTTGTCCCACTGCCGAGTTCATCTGCCCGTCAGCCTCCTCTCCCCCCTCTCTTCAGTAAAGCCCTGCCCTTTCTGCATAGTCACAGGCTGGTGCACGGAGTCTCATGGCCATGCACACGTCATCAGCTACAGCCAGGGTCAGTCACGAGCACACGCTCTGTGACTTCCTGCCTGTGCAGCTGTGACTCATTCTGCCGGGTGATCACAGAGCGCACAGAGCGTGTGCTCGTGACCCTGGCTGTAGCTGATGACGTGTGCACGGCCATGAGAGTCCGTGTACCAGCCTGTGATGAGGCTGAAAGGGCAGGGCTTTACTGAAGAGAGGGGGGAGAGGAGGCTGACGGGCAGATGAACTCGGCAGTGGGACAAGCTGGGTAACGCCCAGTCGGCAAGATTTTTTAAACTTTATAAAGCTATATCTTATCTTCTACTAAACTGTTTTTTTTTTTTTTTTTAGCAAAAACGATTGCCCCAAATGTGTGTGCTGGGTGTAGGGACACATATTAACAGTCCGGGGGGGGGTCATTTGGGGTGGTTGGTTCCCTTTAAAGTTAAGCCACTGAGAATGGCCATATCATCCTGATAATAAAATGAGAATTTTAGGAGTCCAGGTATAGTGCAAGAGTCCAAGTGTTTTCGCGCTCTGCCAATCCAGCCTGACTGACAGCGGCAGCTGTTACAGCAGCTGTGAGGAGGGACACTGAGGATCAGACAGGGTAAGTGGGTGGAGAATGAGATACATTTTCATAATGGGTTCTCCATTGAGACATGGATCAATCATAATCAGGTCTAGTAGATGTAGTTAGTTTGTATGGTGACATCTCTCTGAGATACAAAATCATTCTTGCTTGAGGGTCCTTGTGTTTAGATGCTAAATCCTTATTTTTTTTACTTGCTTTAAATGGTTCTTGTTGATCTGCAGCAGTTGTTTCCACCCCAATTTCGGAACAACACAACAGATCTGTTTTGAGATGTACAGTGGGTGAAAGATACATTGAACACGTCACCAATTTTCAAAGTGCCAATTTTTTATGTGCATTTCTCACCAGATATTGGTAACAACCATCCAATCCATACTGGCAAAGAAATGAATAGTTGTCTAACTTAATTTATGTGCAATAATGGGAGAAAGTACATGCTTACTGAAATATGTGGAATATTTAGTACAAAAGCCTTTGTTAATGATGACTCAAGACTCCTCCTATATGGAGATTTGAGTCCCACGCATTCCTCAGGTGTGAATGTGGTCCATTTTACCCCTCAAACACTCTCCATATCCTAACAATAACTCTGCAAGACAGGGAGCGAGGGACACACACACGGCACCGAGTAGTAGTCACCTGGTAACCTGGAAGGATAAGGACGTATGCCGGATCCAAGTATAAATACATGCATGTAAGACTCGAGATGTTTCTGGGGTTTCCACTGATGATATGCAGCTTTCATGGAGGCTGTGCCGCTTATCTCCAGCAAAGATCAACAGATGGAGGAGTGAGGATGGAAAGAATCTGTGTGATAGCGCTCCCAATGAGAATCTACAAAAGGCAGTTCTTCAATAAAAAAATTTAGAAATAAAAAACTTTTTAGAAGTAAAACTTTTATAGACTTAACTGAAATATCCATAGCATACAATGTGTTTTGGCAAACAAAGCGTATTGGCCTTCATCAGGTATTATCAGGTATGTGTAGGAAGAAATGTGTACAGAAGGATCATGACAATGACGGCCAATCTATGCACATCTGTTCTTGCATATAGCAAATGATTGCTTTCAGTGGGAGAAACAAGATAATGATCTTGGAGTTGTGATTCCTTTTTTTTGTGTTCCAATAGTCTTTATTCAAAATTTGAGTATAACATAACAAGACAGTGTAATACAAGTCTAAACAAGACCTAACTCAGTGAAAGAGGAGAGGGAAAAGAGAAAGGAAGGCGGGAGGGGGGTGGGGTGTAGGGGGGAAGGGGGGGAGGAAATGAGGGGGTGGATGAGACCTATCCTTTATCCCAATATGACAACAATAAAATCACGTTAACGAATCGGCAAGGCAAGAGGGTGGGACGCCCAAGGTGACTGACATTTCAAGACCCGGGATCTGACCTTTCTTACGAGAAATGAAACTCATGATGGTAAATCATGTTCAATCTGACTACAACCTCGTTCAGGGTGGGAGGAAGGTGTGAGCGCCACTTAGCAGCAAGGGTGATTCTCGCTGCTGTTAAAACATTCCAGATGAGTCCCGCGTGTTCATGGGGTTCGGAATCAATACCTACGTTTAGGACCGCCAACTGAGGAGAGAGAGAGGGCAAGAGCAATGCCCGTGAGTGTTTTTAGTAAGCTGGTTTGTGGTCTGTGGGGGTTTAGGGATGGCAAGGGGCCAGTCGATTTGAAAAAATAGGAGATCTGGGCAAATTGAAAGAAACCAGCGCGAATTCCGGGAAATCGGGAGGAAAGAGAGGAGAAAGAAACCATAGAGCCATTATGAACTATGTCTCCTATAGAGGAGATTCCAGATTCACACCATGCTTGCAGATTCAGGTGAGGAATCTGGAGGGTGAGTGCCTTGATATCGATCGTCTCCAGTGGGAGAACAATACATGTGCCCACTACCTCCCTCCAGTGCCCGAGTGTACATTGCATGGGCAGCAGTGGGGGGTGGAAGCCCCTGGATCTGAGGATCTCTGCCTTGAAAAGGAGGCGTAGCGAGACACTATCAGAATGATGTGCCTCAATTTGCACCCAGCCTAGCTCTGAGCTGGTAGACCACCAGTGCCAGGTTTCCTCCAAAATTATGGCTCTATGGTATCCCGCAATATTAGGCACACCCATTCTGCCATGGGAATAAGGGATATGCATAATTTTCCCGGACACTCTGGGTCTCTTGTTTGCCCATATATATCTGTTAGTTAAGCTCTGGAGCTTCCCAAAGAAAGCAGCTGGAAATGTAATCGGGAGGTCCCTGAAAAAGTATAAAATTTTAGGGAGTAGTATAATTTTAAAAGCGTGGATACGTGTGATGCAAGAGAGGGCAGGCAGCGAGAGTTTGATGACCTTTGCTTTTAATGCTCCTAAGATGTGCGCTGCATTGCTGGGAGCTAAGAGATGGGAATGGGTGAGAGTGACTCCCAGGTAGGGAATCCATGACTCCTCCCATATGAAGGGAAACTTGGATTGCGCTTTATCTTTAAGTGGCTTCGGGACCCCTATTTGGAATATCAATGATTTAGAAGGGTTTAGTTTATAATATGACAGTTTGGAAAATGAGCTAAGTGTCGCCATAATCGCTGTTAAGGATTTATCAATATTAGTGAAAGTTATGATGTCATCTGCGTACAATCCAATGGTATGTGATTGTGGGCCCACCTGAAGTCCAGTTGAGACCGAATTGCCTCAGCCAGGGGTTCGATTGCTAATGGGGATAGGGGGCAGCCTTGGCGAGTGCCGTTCGTGATGGAGAAGCCAGATGAGAGGAAGCCGGAGGAAAGGACTCGGGCATTGGGGCTCGAGTATAAAGATAAAATAGCCAAAAGGATTGGGCCAGTGAACCCAAACCTGGCTAAAACCGCTCTGAAGTAGCTCCAGTGTACCCTGTTGAAGGCCTTTTCAGCATCCAGCGACAGGAATACACTGGTGGATCCCAAACTCTCGGCCACTCCAATCAGGTCCAGCATCCGTCGGGTGCCATATTTTGTCTGTCTACCTGCAAGAAACCCACCTCGTTGGGGTGTATTAGGGATGAGATAATCGAATTTAATCTGGCGGCTCAGAGCTTTGAATATATCTTAATATCACAGTTGAGAAGAGAAATGGGCGATATCTTCCCGGGTCCACAGGTGGTTTACCAGGTTTGGGTATGGTGACAATGGTGGCTTCTAAACTTCTAAAGAGGTGAAAGCTTGAGGGGAAATTTGCCTGTAATTTTCATTGGGGAGGCCGTTGGGGCCAGGGGCAGAGTGGAGTTTAGTAGATTTAATCGCGTTTACAATTACAGGAAACGTGAACGGGGAGTTCAGAGTGTCTAGTTGCGTGGGAGACAGCCTGGGCAGGTTGAGAGAATCTAGGAACGTTGTGATCTCGTCGCTGGAAGGATTGGGGGACTGTGGATTATCTTATAAATTGTACAACTGGGAGTAGTATTGAGCATACGAGTCTGCAATATCTTTCGGATTACAGTGTAATTTCCCAGAAGGGTCATGCAGGGCATCTATGCGGGCAGCATTTTCCTGTTTTTTGATTCGCTTGGAGAGAAGCGTCCCAGCTCTGTCTCCCATAGAATAGAAGGAGGACCTAGTCTTCCGGAGGCATTTTTTATCCTGCGTAATAGGAAGGCTCGAAGTTGCATACAAATCCAGGTAATTTGATCGGAGACAGAAGGTGTCAGGGAGGCTTTATTCATCCCCTCCAGACGGAAGAGTTCAGATGTGAGAGCTGACCTGGCACTATCGCCCTCTTTTTAGTTGAGAAGCCTTTTGAATAAAAAATAGCCCTCTGACAAAAGCTTTGAGAGGCCCATAGGATCTCATCTGAGACTTCCTGGTTATCATTAAGAGAGAAAAAAATCAGAGTGCAGCTCCCATGCCCTCACCTACTTTGCGCCTAGAGAGGAGGTTCGGGTTTAATCTCCAACTCCACTACAGCGAGGGACTGCCCACCAGGGAGATGACCAGACTCACCGGGGCATGGTCAGACCAGGACATCAGACCAATCTCTGAAGCAACACAGTACGATAGTCTTGCTGTCCACCAAAAAGTAATCATTATTATTATTATTAATTATTTATATAGCGCCATTAGGTTACATGGCACTTTACAAGTGAGAGGGTAGACAAAGACAAGTGGTAAAACGATGGCAAATCAGTCATACGGGTACAATAGGGCAGAGGATCCTGTCCGCGACGGCTCACAGTCTAGAGGGGGTGGGGAGGGAGACCATAGGAGGGGGAGAGGTGAGATGGTGCAGCGGATTAGGTCTCAGTGTGTGTTATAGGCTTGTAGGAAGAGGTGGGTCTTCAGGTTTTTCTTGAGGGTTCCCAGGGTATGGGAGTGTCTGATGTGGTGGGCGAGGGAGTTCGAGTATGGCAGAAGCACAAGAGAAGTCTTGTATGCGGTTCTGAATTCGGTCTTGTCCATGTTGAGTTTGAGGAAGTGGGTAGAAAGAAGGATGCAATGGCGGATAGGTAGTGAGTAGTGATGAGCGAGCATGCTCGCCACTACTCGGTACTCGCACGAGTATCACTGTACTCGGGCTACTCGGCGAGCACCGAGTAATCTCGCGATACTCTTGCTGTGCTCGTGGTCGTCATCTCTGCATGTTGGCGCTCTTGAGAGTCAGCCCACGTGCAGGGATTGGCTGGCAGACCACTGCAATGCCACAGCCCTGTTAGTTGTGGCATAGCAGTGATTGGCCGCCCTGCACAGCGTGACCGAGCCTTTATAACTCCCGGCGCGCTGTCCTCGGCACACAGCCATCCAGACAGTCAGTGTAGGGAGAGTGTCTGCTGCTGCTTAGGGACAGATTTGCGGCCCTTATAGGTAGATCCGGAGCAGGGCTGCAAACTGCTGCTGACCACAACAGTCCTTCTCAGGACTAATCTAGGAGGATATAGGCAGGGTGATACAGATCGGAATCCAAGCTTTTCTGTGACCATTAGAGTCACCAGACTGTTGTACTTACTACCTTAATACAGGTTAGGGACTAAAATCCTCTCCTGACACCATTACAGTCACCAGACTGTTGTACTTACTACCTTGATACAGGTTAGGGACTAAAATCCTCTCCTGAAACCATTACAGTCACCAGACTGTTGTAATTACTACCTTCATACAGGTTAGGGACTAAAATCCTAATCTCTTGTGATCTGAACAGTCACCAGACTGGTGTACGTTATACCTTGATACAGGTTAGGGACGAAAATCCTAATCTCCTGTGACCATTACAGTCACCAGACTGTTGTAATTACTACCTTGATACAGGTTAGGGACTAAAATCCTAATCTCTTGTGATCTGAACAGTCACCAGACTGGTGTACGTCATACCTTGATACAGGTTAGGGACTAAAATCCTCTCCTGAAACCATTAGTCACCAGACTGTTGTAATTTACTACCTTCATACAGGTTAGGGACTAAAATCCTAGTCTCTTGTGATCTGAACAGTCACCAGACTGGTGTACGTCATACCTTGATACAGGTTAGGGACTAAAATCCTAATCTCCTGTGACCATTACAGTCACCAGACTGTTGTAATTACTACCTTGATACAGGTTAGGGACTAAAATCCTAATCTCTTGTGATCTGAACAGTCACCAGACTGGTGTACGTACTACCTTGATACAGGTTAGGGACTTTTATCCTAATCTCCTGTGACCTCTACAGTCACCAGACAGTTGTCGCAGTATACAGGCAAAATGCGCAAGGGCATTGGCAAGGGCGTTGGCAAGGAACAAGGAAGTGGACGTGATGGTGGTGCAGGCAGAGGCCGAGGTCGTGTGCAAGCACTAATTTCGCAACAACAAAGGGCCACAACTCCTCGCTCGCACGTCCTGTCCCAAATTCTTGGAGCCCGCAGCAGTACACCGCTGTTGAAGCAAGAGCAGTGTCAACAGGTTGTTGCTTGGATAGCGGATAATGCTTCAAGTCAGATGGGCACCTCCACAAACACCCTGTCTTCCACACAGTCAAGTGTCAGTAGCCGTGATACTGCACCGCACATTTCCCAACCTGATCCTCCTTCCTACCACCAGGCCGAGTACACGTCCACGGACATTACTGATCCCACACTAGGACACTCGGAAGAGCTGTTCACGTATCCATTCGCAGAATCTGGCCTGTCGCCACCTCCTCTTGAAGTGGGTGATGAGGAGATGGTATGTACAGATGCCCAAATATTTGAGCAGCCACGTTCTCACGAACCGAACGTTGCCAAAGTGTCTCAACAAGGGGTGGACGATGATGAGACACAATTGCCAGGAAGTCAGGAGGAGGATCAGGGTGCGGAAGAGGAAGACGACGTGGTGGATGATCCAGTAGCTGACCCAACATGGCAGGAGGATATGCAGAGCGAGGCCAGCAGTGCACAGGGGGAGGGAGGCGTAGCATCCCAACAGGCAGTACGAAGCAGGGTCGCGTCCGCAGGCAGAAGGCAGGCAACCGGTCCCCGGAACAACAACACGACACAAGGTGCCTGTGCAAATGTTCGGTCTTCCCGAGTCTGGGAGTTTTTTAAGTTGGCTCCAGAAGACTCAAAAAAGACCATTTGCCACACCTGCCATGCCAGTATCAGCAGGGGTACGAAAACTAGCAGCCTGACCACCACCAGCATGATCAGGCACATGTCAGCCAAGCACCCGACTTTGTGGGAAGTACAACAGAGTCGAGGAGCGGTGCTTGCTGATGTCACTGCTACGTCTTCGCCTGTTGTGCGTGCGAGCCAATTCCCTGTCCATGCTGGCCGCGAACAAGCCTCCGGCCCTGCACCTGAAGTTGCCCACACACAAATTACACCACCATCTAGCACGTCCTTGTCCCAGCGCAGCGTTCAATTAACCATTCGGCAAACATTTGAACGCAGGCGCAAACGCCCCACATGCCACAGTCCTGAATGATCACATTTCGCGACTCATAGCGCTAGAAATGTTGCCTTTCTGGCTGGTGGTATTTCTCCAGATGTGCCGTCCCCGCATTGCATAACCACGTGTCCAATAGCATCACACGTGCCCTGAACAACGCTGTTTCAGCCAAAGTCCACCTAACCACAGACACGTGGACAAGTGCTTGTGGGCAAGGCCGCTACATCTCCTTGACGGCACACTGGATTAATATTGTGGAGGCTGGGACCCAGTCTGAGCGAGGGACGGAACACGTCCTTCCCACACCAAGGATAGCAGGCCCTACCTCTGTCAGGGTTTCACCGACACTCTACAGCTCCAGAATGTCATGCTCCTCAGCCTCCTTCTCCTGCGCATCCTCATCCACTGTACCCTCCACACCAGTCCCAAGCTGGAAGCACTGCAGCACTGCCTCTGCAAAGCGGCAACAGGCTGTGCTGAAGCTAGTCTGCATAGGTGACAAACCCCACAATGCAGAAGAGGTGTGGACAGCTCTGAAACAGCAGGCAGATCACTGGCTCACACCTCTGAACCTAAAGCCAGGAAAGGTCGTGTGTGACAATGGCCGGAACCTGGTGGCAGCTTTGAGGCGAGACCAGCTGACGCATGTTCCATGCGTGGCCCATGTGCTCAACCTGGTGGTTCAGAGGTTTGTAAAGTCACACCCAGAGGTGTCTGAACTGCTGGTAAAAGTTCGCCGTCTGTCTGCACATTTTCGCAAGTCACCTGCTGCTTCAGCCGGCCTTGCCGGCTTTCAGCGCCGTTTGCGTCTTCCGGCCCACAGACTGGTGTGTGATGTCCCCACGCGTTGGAATTCAACTCTGCACATGTTGGTCAGGATATGTGAGCAGAAGAGGGCAGTTGTGGACTACCTGCATCACCTAAGCCGTCGGGAAATGGGTCAAGCTCCACACATAACACCTGAGGAGTGGAGATGGATGTCGGACCTATGTACCGTCCTCCAAAACTTTGAGGACTCCACCAAGATCGTGAGCGGCGATAACGCCATTATTAGCGTCATCATACCACTACTCTGCCTTCTAAAATGGTCTCTGCTGAAAATCAAAGAGGATGCATTGCAGGCCGAGCGCGATGAGCAAGAAACAGTAGTGGGTGACGGTGAAAACACACAGCCCAGCCTCATCTCATCACAACGTGCAGTGGAGGACTATGACGAGGAGGAGGAGTATGAAGACATGGAGCAACTCTCTGGCCAAATTGAGGATATGACATGCACACCACTCATACCCTCGATTCAGCGTGGCTGGCCAGAGGACAGGGGAGATGAGGAGGAGGAGGAGGAGGACGAGGACAGCATGTTCAGTCATCGTGTTGGTCTGGATACTGAAGTGATGGCTGTTGAGAGTCTGGCGCACATGGCTGACTTTATGGTAAGCTGCCTGGCTCGTGACCCTCGCGTTCAGAACATCTTGGCCGACAATCAGTACTGGTTGGCAACACTGTTAGACCCACGCTACAAGGAGAACTTTATGTCTCTCATTCCTGAGGTGGAGAGGTCAGCCAAAATGCAGCCGTTCCACAGGGCCATAGTCACGGAAGTAGTCAAATCATTCCCCTCACAAAACGCTAGCGGCATAGGTCAGGATTCGGTGGACAACCAAGGCGTACGGCCGAGAGGGGCACAAGTCCAATCCGCCAGAGGTAGGGGAACAGTCTTTACGATGTGGGACAGTTTTCTCAGCCCCTCACGTACCACAGCCCCTGAGGTGCGGGGTAGTGCCACCAGAAATGCTAAGTTTGGGCAGATGTTGAAGGAGTACCTTGCAGATCGAACAACTGTACTGCGAGATTCCTCTGTGCCTTTCAATTATTGGGTCTCCAAGCTGGACACGTGGCATGAATTGGCTCTCTACGCCTTGGAAGTCCTGGCCTGCCCTGCCGCTAGTGTTTTATCAGAGCGTGTTTTCAGTGCTGCAGGTGGAATCATCACTGATAAACGCACCCGCCTGTCAACTGGACAGGCTGACTCTGATCAAGATGAACAAGGGTTGGATTGGGCCAGACTTCACCACACCACCAGCAAATGACAACTGAATTAAAATTTTGTTATGTGAATTTGCCATGTACCTCCACTCACCCATGGGTACACACTTCAGGACTTTGGCTAATCGCTGGATTGCTCCTCCTTCTCCTCATGTGACACCATGATGACCGTTACAATAGTTAGGCTGTTGTTTGAGGTATACCCGCAGTGGTAAATTTTTTCGCCCATTCTTTTAGAATGGGCATTACAACGACAGGAGGCCCGTTCCTTTTCAATGGGAAAAATGTTTTGAAGCCCTCCTGCACGTCTCTATCCAGGGACAATGAGGAGCCTCCCAATTTTTGGCTGCCCTGACCAAAGGGCTATACTACAATACACCCACTTGAGGGTTACAGGCCCTACTACATGTCTGTATGTATGGGTCATTGTTGAACCTCCCAATTTTTGGCTGCCCTGACCAAAGGGCTATACTACAATACACCCACTTGAGGGTTACAGGCCCTACTACATGTCTGAATGCATGGGTCATTGTTGAACCTCCCAATTTTTGGCTGCCCTGACCAAAGAGCTATACTACAATACACCCACTTGAGGGTTACAGGCCCTACTACATGTCTGTATGCATGGGTCATTGTTGAACCTCCCAATTTTTGGCTGCCCTGGCCAAAGGGCTATACTACAATACACCCAGTTCTTGTTTACAGGCCCTCCTGCACGTCTCTATCCAGGGACAATGAGGAGCCTCCCAATTTTTGGCTGCCCTGGCCAAAGGGCTATACTACAATACACCCACTTGAGGGTTACAGGCCCTACTACATGTCTGTATGCATGGGTCATTGTTGAACCTCCCAATTTTGGACTGCCCTGGCAAAGGAAGATACTACAATACACCCAGTTCCTCAAAATGGGCACATTATTTCAAGAAAGGGCTTCATGTTCGTCTCTTCTCAGGGACATCGGAGTGTCGCACAATGTTTTCATGTAAAATCTTTCATGTAATCACAAAAAGTAACATACACCAGCTGTATCTCACTATTGGGTATGTGCCCTTAACATTTCCACCCTGAATATTCATTTTGGTGTCATTTTGGAAGGTTTTCTGGACACTCCGTAAAATTGGCGTGAAACTCGGACAACATTGTTCACAGCTGTGACTTTTGAGTGAGAAATGCTTCCAGGGGTCTTCCCCATGCTGTTGCCATGTCATTTGAGCACTCTTCGGAGACTTTTGTGACATTTTTAGGGTTTTTCCATGCTGCCGGCAGTCATTTCATAAAAATACTCGTGTCTCTCATAGGATAACACTGGGCTCGTTACTCGGGCCGAGTACACGAGTATCTCGGGATGTTCGGCCCGAGCTTCGAGCACCCGAGCATTTTAGTACTCGCTCATCACTAGTAGTGAGGAATTTTCAATAAAAGGGAGGAGATATCAGGGCCAGACAGAGCTGGGTGTCGTCGGTGTAGAGGTGGTATTGGAGGCCGTGTGACTCGATGAGGTTGCCTAGGCAGAAGGTGTAAATGGAGAAGAGTAGTGGTCCCAGGACCGAGCCTTGGGGAACGCCTACAGAGAGGGGGTGGGGCGAGGAGGAGGTGTGGGAGTGGGTGACGCTGAACGTCCTGTCCGTTAGGTAGGAGGAGATCCAGGAGAGGGCGAGGTCAGTAATGCCAAGAAATTCAAGGATTTGAAGTAAGAGGGAGTGGTCAACAGTGTCGAAGGCAGCAGAGAGGTTGAGAAGGATGAGGACAGAGTAGTGTCGCTTGCTCTTGGCGATCAGTAGGTCGTTAGTGACTTAAGTTAGAGCTGTTTTGGTGGAGTGGTGAGGTCGGAAGCCAGATTGTAGGCGATCAAAGAGAGCACAGGAAGAGAGGTGGGAGGATAGTTCGGAATAGACGTGTTGTTCAAGAGGTTTTGAGGCGAACGGGAGGAGAGATATGGGGCAAACATTTGTCCATTCATCCTTCCTTCTATTAATCTAAGTTTTCCAGTGCCGTATGCTGAAAAACAAGGCTTGTTGAAAGGGTCAGTATTGACTTTTAGGATTGCTACTTCCAATAGGTGGCCCTAGAGTTCAAGTCCTTGTTGAAGAGGCAATTTGCATATTAAATATCAAGAGGAGCATGTAAGGTGTTTAAGTCTCCTCATACTGGCATGTCACTCTCCATAAGGAAAAACCTTATCCCTTTGATCTCCATCCTGAGCCTCTCACCTCGCCAAATCAGATCTCATACTTTGTACTGATGAGCGGCAATATGCCAAAACACTGTATCTGCAAACTGAGATTATGGTTTGGCTTAGATCCTTAGTTGTATAACAAGGTTCGTTGAAGTAATATTGAATTTTAGGATTGCTACTTCCAGTAGGTGGCACAAGATTTCAAGTCCGCTTTGAAGAGGAAATTTGCATACTAAAAAACAGCCCCATACCGTGATGTTTCCACCTTCAAACTTCCTTGTTGGTATGATATTTATGAGGTGAGATGCAGTGCTTTTTGGCCTGTAAAGATGGAGTCTATTATGGTATAGACCAGGGGTCTCAAACACGCTGTCCGAGGGCCGCATGTGGCCCTTGGGGCTCCACTATGCGGCCCGCGGCACCTTGGACAACTTAATGATGCATCACCCCAGTGCAGGGGGCTGCTGCAGTCCTGCTGTGTGATGACTTCCGTCTGCGGCACTAACAAGCTCTGCCACTCAGATCAATGCAAGCTGCCAGCCAATGAGAGGCCCACAGCTGATGGTGGAATATGACATCACATGCGGGCCTCTGGATGGCAGATTGCATTGATCTTGCTGAGCAACAGAGCTTGTCGGAACGGCGGCTGGAGGAAGTCATAGCACAGTGGAGGCCGGAAGTCAGCATAGCGGGGACCACGGCGGCCCCCTGCACTGGAGCGATGCATCATTAAAATGAGTAAAGTGTGAGTGTGTGTGTGAGGGTGAGGGTGTGAGTATGTGAGTGAGGATGTGTGTATATGAAAGTGTGTGTGAGCTTTGTGTGAGTTTCAGTGTGTGTATGAGGATGTGTGGATGTGTGAGAGTGTGTGTGTGGGTTTGTGTGTGAGGGTGAATGAGTGTGTATGTGAGTGTGTATAAAGAAGGTAAAACAGGATGGGGGCACCACTGTAAAAGTAGATCAGGATGGGGGACATACTTAGAAAAGGGGATCAGGATGGGGGACATCAGTACAAAAGGGGTCCAGGATAAAGGACATCACTAGAACAGGGGATCAGGATGGGGACATCACTACAAAAGGGAACCGGGATGAGGGAATTCACTACTAAAGGGGATCAGGATGGGGGACATCACTACTAAAGATGATTGGGATGGGGACATCACTAGAAAAGGGGATCAGGATGATGGACATCATTAGAGAAGGGGATCAGAATGGGGGACATCACTAGAAAAAGGGATCAGGATGGGGGGACATCACTAGAAAAAGGGATCAGGATGGGGGACATCATTAGAGAAGGGGATCAGGATGGGGGACATCAGTAGAAAATGGGATAAGGATGGGGGACATCAGTAGAAAGGGGGATCAGGATGGGGGACATCACTAGAAAAAGGGATCAGGATGGGGGACATCACTAGAAAAAGGGATCAGGATAGGGATCATCACTAGAAAAAGGGATCAGGATGGGGGACATCAGTAGAAAAGGACATTACTACAGGATGGGGACATTACTACAAGAAGGGGATCAGGATTTATACTTTACTACATTGAGCAAAAAATATCACTTAGTCCTACAAGGGATGCGGCCCCGCGCTATTAATGTTTTTCTATGTGCGGCCCACCAACCCTGCCGAGTTTGAGACCCCTGGTATAGACTATATTTGCCAGTATTTTACAGGCTTGTCTAATTGTTGTTGAGCTAACTTTAAATGCTCTTGAACCTGCTTCTTGCTCACCAATAGTCTTGCATGGTAATTGTGCATACAGACCATGGAGGGGGAGTGCATTACTTAGTGTTTTCTTTGAAACAATTATACCTGCTAATTCCAGATCTTTCTGTAGTTCTCCACAGGTGTCCTTGACTTTTGGACATCCCTTGTGATTCTTTTGACTCCTCTTTCTGAAATATTGTGGGTAACACTTGGTTATGGATAGTTTATTATGAAATGATGTTGTCGAGCCCCAGGCCCTGGGTAATCGGGTATCAGGCTCGGGTGGAATGCTTAGGATGTCATGGGTGGCAGCGCCTGAGCCCGTGGCCTGGGTGACACTTCAAAAAGCATGTATTTACAGGGGATAAGAGTTTGTCATGTGACGCCACCTGTAGTACCTGGTGATGGGTCACCAGCGCCGCCACAGTCCGCCGGAGATATATGGTAGTGCGGCTGAGATGGCAAAGCTCCCTACAGGCGGAGCTGGTCCTCCGGGGCAGCGTTCCTGCAAAGGAACAGGTAGATGTAGAAACTCACACACAGGCAAAGTCACTTTCTCCCGGGTATTTTACTGTCAACTTGCAGCAGCATCAGACAAAGTTCACAGTCCAGCATCAGATGTTAAATAACAGGTAGCTCTACGGGTGGCTCCAAGTGGATCCCAGATGGTATGGTGGAACCTGTGTGTACCTTAGTTGATGAACCCGTGTCCTTTCTTCCCTGCCTAGGATGGGCCTATAACAAATGGCTCCATGTAGTATTGGGGGTCCTATCCCTCGTGGTGAGGAAGCAGGCAGACTGCTCCGTCTGGTAGGGTGCTGTGGCGATATACGGACCACAGCAGCCGGTTGCCGACTGCAAAGATGGACTTTGGCTGGATCCTCGGGCCCGGCATTCCTGTGGTGGACTGGAGAATCCCCTGGAGTATGGTTGCTCCACGCTGGGGTCCCCCCTTTCTCTATAGGGCCTCGACTCCGCTAATCGGGCGCTCTCTTTCAGGATCTCCTCTAGACCCCTTCTCCTTCCATCCGGATCAGCTTGAAACCGTCCTGGTAACCCTTCCGTCTCGTTCCACACCCTTTCCAACTTTCCTCCTTCTCCGACTGTTCCAACCCTCTCCCTCTCTCATCAACTAGAGAGAGACTACTCTTTCTCCTAGCTGGCCATTCTGTTGAAAAAGACCTCCTTTATTCCCCTAGAGGTGAATATATCCCCTCCCGGGTAACTCCCACCACTCAGCTAATGTGGAAGTGCAGGAATGGGTCCTACCCACCAACCTAGGATCCACTTGCAGCTGGGGAAATTACACCTCTTTTACGGGTGCAATACCCCTCTGTGACCCCTGACTACGTAGGGCGCCACAATGTTCTTTCCATATTGGCATTATGGCCCCAATAGAGCTCACTGGAGCCTTCAGTAATTTAGAAATTCTTCTGTATCCAATTATAATCAGTATGTTTTGTAACAACAATAAACCTAATTTAATTTTTTAATAAACCTTGAAGGCTTGAGATGGCTCACTAGTTTTACCCATCATGAGATGTTTCTTGTATGTCACCTTGATAGAGTTCTTTTTTTATAGGCAATCAGTTGAAAAAGCTGATGTTATTTTTCACTAAGTGGCAGGATTGCTTTCAAATTACTAATAGATTTCTGCTGGTGTCATGGCTTCCCTTGACTTTTTTTGTACCTCTTTCTTTGCATTCAAATTGTTTTGCCCTGTCCTTTCTCATTATTAGATATCACAAAATTTACCAACATGTATGCTTTAATTTTTTTGCTTGTGATGATTGGATGGGCTGTTACTGACATCTGGTAAAAATTCATGTCAATAGCATAATCTAATATATAAAGCTGAATGTGTGTATGTATGTATGTGTGTATATCCGGGATTGGCATCTACACCGTCGCAGCTACAGCCGCAAAATTTTGCACAGTCACACGTCTGGACCCCAGGAGCGTCATAGGCTATGTTGTGAGGCGAAATTTTAACCCTGCGCGTTCCAGTTCACCAAACAATTTTGCCCCTATCTACATAATGGGAAAAAAGGGAAAGGAAACGTGTGGGAGGAAAATCGACAGCTGTCAGCTATAGAGACAAAATTTTGCACAGTCACACATCTGGACCCCGGGAGCGTCACAGGCTATGTTGTGAGGCGACATTTTAACCCCGCGCATTCCAATTCACCAAACAATTTTGCCCCTATCTGCATAATGGGGAAAAATTTACAGTTACCAGTTGACAGTTGTGAATGAGAGGGGCTTAATGATGGCGCCAAAGACTAACAGCACATACCAGCATATAGTCACTAAGGTGGGGCCCCTACATGAGATATTCACCACGCACGGGGACATGTATACACAACACACGCACACAAAGAGTAACAGCAAGTGTATAGTCGCTAAGGTGCAGCCCCAACATTGGATACTCACCACGCACCCGAACAAACACACACACACCACAAGAGACACACACAACACAGAGACACACACCCCCAAGGGGACACACACACTCTATAGCGACACATGCACTCACCCCACAGGGACAACACACACCACAATGAGACACACACACCACACAGACCCCCCCACAGGGACACACACACATACACACCCTATAGGGACACATGCACTCACCCCACAGGGACACACACACCACAAAGAGACACACACAACACAGAGACACACACACCCCACACAGACACCCCCCCCACAGGGAGACACATATACACACACACACACCACAAAGAGATGCACACAACAGAGACACACACCACACATACACACCCCAGGGACACACACACCACACAGACAGAAACAGATGTGCACAAATCACCTCACACAACTCGCCTCATACGTGTGCTATCTTTATTTTCCAAACATAAACATCTGATTAAAAACAGCCAATGTGCAACACATGTGCCATATAGGGAATTAAGGCAGATGTCAGTCACATGAGCTGTCTATTATGTGTATGTGTGAGGTAACATATACTGCCCGGCCAGGGGGTGGGTTTACTGTTGGCTGGAGATTTATTAGGCTGCCTATAGCAATCAATCACAGCTCAGCTTCTATTTTCCTACAGGTCATTAATATGACATATTCAAATTCACACACACACCACAAAGAGACACACACAACACAGACACACACACCACACAGACCCCCCTCCCCCACAGGGACACACACACATAGGCACCCTATAGGTACACATGCACTCACCCCACAGGGGCACACACACACCACACAGACCCCCCACAGGGACACACACATACACACCCTATAGCAGGGGTCTCAAACTCCAGGCCTCGAGGGCCGCACACAGTGCAGGTTTTCAGGATTTCCATGGCATTTGACAGTTGGTAATCAAATTATCAACTGTCAAACTCCTAGGAAATCCTGAAAACCTGGACTGTGTGCGGCCCTTGAGGCCTGGAGTTTGAGACCCCTGCCCTAAAGGGACACATGCACTCACCCCACAGGACACACACACCACAAAGACACACACAACACAGAGAGACACACACCCCACACAGACCCTCCCCACAGGGACACACACACATACACACCCTATAGGGACACATGCACTCACCCCACAGGGACACACACACACCACAAAGAGCCACACACAACACAGATACACACACCACACAGACCCCCCCCCCACAGGGACACACACACATACACACCCCACAGGGACACACCCCACAGGGACCCCCCCCCCCCCAAGGGGGCACACACACACCCTATAGTGACACATGGACTCACCCCACAGGGACACACACACACAGCACAGACACACACACCACACAGACCCCCCCCCCACAGGGACACACACACATAGGCACCCTATAGGTACACATGCACTCACCCCACAGGGACACACACACACCACACAGACCCCCCACAGGGACACATGCACTCACCCCACAGGGACACACACACCACAAAGAGACACACACAACACAGAGATACACACACACCCACACAGACCCCCCCCCCCCCACAAGGTCACACACACATACACACCCTACAGGGACACATGCACTCACTCCACAGGGACACACACACACACCACACAGACCCCCCACAGGGACACATGCACTCACCCCACAGAGACACACACACCACAAAGAGACACACACAACACAGAGAGACACACACCCCACACAGACCCCCCCCCACAGGGACATACACACATACACACCCCACAGGGACATACACACATACACACCCCACAGGGACACATGCACTCACCCCACTGGGACACACACACACACACACACACACACACCACAAAGAGACACACACCACACACACACACACACAGGGACACACACATACACACCCTATAGGGACACATGCACTCACCCCACAGGACACACAAATACACACACCTCAGGTACACACACACCACACAGACACAGATGTGCACAAATCACCTCACATAACTCGCCTCATACGTGTGCTATCTTTAATTTCCAAACATAACCATCTGATTAAAAACAGCCAATGTGCAACACATGTGCCATATAGGGAATTAAGGCAGATGTCAGTCACATGAGCTGTCTATTATGTGTATGTGTGAGGTAACATATACTGCCCGGCCAGGGGGAGGGTTTACTGTTGGCTGGAGATTTATTAGGCTGCCTATAGCAACCAATCACAGCTCAGCTTCTATTTTCTTACAGGTCATTAATATGACATATTCAAATTCTATTTTGTTATAGCTAACATCAGTTATTTATTAACCCGGGCGTAGCCGGGTACTACAGCTAGTTAGATATATAATTACAAAATTGATGACCTGTTCAATAGTTATTTTACCCACTGCATGTAAAATTCATGTCTTACAGGTCTCTTGGGATGCCAGTCACTGATCATACCTATGAAGACTGTAGGTTAATGTTAACAGCGAGAGATCTGACATTACCTATGGAGGCCGGCCTTGTGGAGTTCACGAAAATCAGCAGAAAGTTAAAGTGAGATGCACAATATATATAGAATATGATCTGGCATTATTAGCACTGTTATTTAGATATACAAGATCAAAATGTATTAGATATAATAAGAATCTATTATATAATTGCCGTAGGCACGTTTGTGTCGGACCCCGGCACGCCGTGGCTATGTCACTATGTGACGTCACCACGTGCGAGGCATTGCCCGCGTAGCGGGAATTGCGACCCCTCGCCGCTGTCATCCCGCTCCGGAGCAGCTGCTGTCAGCACATGCTGACACAGTGCTCCGGAGCCTGTGCCCCTGTGCCCCTGTGATCCCGCTCCGGAGCAGCTGCTGTCAGCACATGCTGACACAGTGCTCCGGAGCCTGTGCCCCTGTGCCCCCGCTCTGGAGCAGCTGCTGTCAGCACATGCTGACACAGTGCTCCGGAGCCTGTGCCCCTGTGATCCCGCTCCGGAGCAGCTGCTGTCAGCACATGCTGACACAGTGCTCCGGAGCCTGTGCCCCTGTGCCCCTGTGCCCCGTCATACTTACCACCAGATCGCACCCGCCTCCGTCTTCCACCCGCTATCTTCTATGTCGCCGCCCCGTACATATTGAAACCAAGATGGCGGCCGGGAAGTATCACGAGAGTTCCCGGCCGCCATCTTGGTTTTGCCCTGTTCACAGTGGCGACATGCAAGATGGCGATGGAAGTAAGTATTTCGCCGCCACACTGCCCCCCCGGCCTCCACTGACCACTCTGCCCCCCGGCCTCTGCTGACCACTCTGTCCCCCTTGATCTCCGCTGACCACTTTGCCCCCCTTGCCGCCGCTGACCACTCTGCCCCCCCTTCCCTCCACTGACCACTCTGCCCCCCACCCTCAGCTGACCACTCTGCCCCCAACTGCCCTCCGCTGACACTCTGCCCCCCCAGCCTCCGCTGATCACCCTGCCCCCCGACCTTCGCTGACCACTCTGCCCCCCCCTTGGGCCTACGCTGACCACCTCTGCCCCCCCCCCGTTCTCTGCTGACCACTCTGCCTTCCGTCCTCCGCTGATAAACTCTGCCCTCCGTCCTCCGCTGACCACTCTGCCCTCCGTCCTCCGCTGACCACTGAGCCACTGTACAGTGCTGACCACTGAGCCACTGTACAGTGCTGACCACTGAGCCACCGTGCAGTGCTGACCACTGAGCCACCGTACAGTGCTGACCACTGAGCCACCGTACAGTGCTGACCACTGAGCCACCGTACAGTGCTGACCACTGAGCCACCGTACAGTGCTGACCACTGAGCCACCGTACAGTGCTGACCACTGAGCCACCGTACAGTGCTGACCACTGAGCCACCATATACAGTGCTGACCACTGAGCCACCATATACAGTGCTAACCACTGAGCCACCATATACAGTGCTAACCACTGAGCCACCATATACAGTGCTGACCACTGATCCACCATATACAGTGCTGACCACTGATCCACCATATACAGTGCTAACCACTGAGCCACCATATACAGTGCTAACCACTGAGCCACCATATACCGTGCTAACCACTGAGCCACCATATACCGTGCTAACCACTGAGCCACCGTACAGTGCTAACCACTGAGCCACCGTACAGTGCTAACTACTGAGCCACTATAAATCTATTATATAATTGCGAATGCTGCGAGTGCCCCTTTGTCGTCATGTGGATACGAACGAAGCATTGGCCGCGCAGCGGCCATTGCGAGCCGGCGAGTCGCTATGCCCGCGCAGCGGGCATGGCGAGTCGAAGCATTGGCCGCGAAGCGGCCATTGCGAGTCGCTCTAAGGCGACTCGCTATGCCCGCGCAGCGGGCATGGCGAGTCGCCTTAGCAGCGCGAAGCATTGGCCGCGAAGCGGCCATTGCGAGTCAGAGACTCGCTCTGCTAGAATCCCGATGCATTGTGCATCGGGCACCCATCTAGTCTAATTTATAATTGCCTTAGCGCACTTCCGGCATTTTCGGGTCAATTTCCGTTGTCGTGGACGTGGCTGCCGCAAGGCAGCCAAGCCACACACGAAGCAGTGGCCGCGTAGCGGCCATTGCGAGCCGTAGCAATGCGCGAGCAATGGCCGCGAGGCCATTGCGAGCCGTTGCCGGATGCCTCTGTGCCTCTATCATAGTTACCACCAGATCGCACCCGCCTCCGTCTTCCTGCATGTTCCTCTGTCCTCCATCTTCCGCCCGCTATCTTCTATGTCGCCGCCCCGTACATATTGAAACCAAGATGGCGGCCGGAAGTATCACGAGAGTTCCCGGTCTCCATCTTGGTTTCGCCCTGTTCACAGTGGCGACATGCAAGATGGCGATGGAAGTAAGTATTTCGCCGCCACTCTGCCCCCCCCGGCCTCCACTGACCACTCTGCCCCCCCCCCGCCTCTGCTGACCACTCTGTCCCCCTTGATCTCCGCTGACCACTCTGCCCCCCTGGCCGCCACTGACCACTCTGCCCCCCCCTTCCCTCCACTGACCACTCTGCCCCCCCAGCCTCCGCTGATCACTCTGCCCCCCGACCTTCGCTGACCACTCTGCCCCCCCTTCGGCCTCCGCTGACCACTCTGCCCCCCCCGTTCTCTGCTGACCACTCTGCCTTCCGTCCTCCGCTGACCACTCTGCCCTCCGTCCTCTGCTCACCACTCTGCCCTCCGTCCTCTGCTCACCACTCTGCCCTCCGTCCTCCGCTGACCACTCTGCCCTCCGTCCTCCGCTGACCACTGAGCCACCGAACAGTGCTGACCACTGAGCCACCGTGCAGTGCTGACCACTGAGCCACCGTGCAGTGCTGACCACTGAGCCACCGTGCAGTGCTGACCACTGAGCCACCGTGCAGTGCTGACCACTGAGCCACCGTGCAGTGCTGACCACTGAGCCACCGTGCAGTGCTGACCACTGAGCCACCGTGCAGTGCTGACCACTGAGCCACCGTGCAGTGCTGACCACTGAGCCACCGTGCAGTGCTGACCACTGAGCCACCGTGCAGTGCTGACCACTGAGCCACCGTGCAGTGCTGACCACTGAGCCACCGTGCAGTGCTGACCACTGAGCCACCGTGCAGTGCTGACCACTGAGCCACCGTGCAGTGCTGACCACTGAGCCACCGTGCAGTGCTGACCACTGAGCCACCGTGCAGTGCTGACCACTGAGCCACCGTGCAGTGCTGACCACTGAGCCACCGTAGAGTGCTGACCACTGACTCACCGTATACAATGTTAAACACTCAGCCACCATACAGTGCTAATCACTCAGCCACCTTATACAGTGCTAACCACTGAGCCACCTTATACAGTGATAACCACTGACCCACCATACTGTGCTAACCAATGAGCCTCCATACAAAGTTAAGCACTCTGCCTCCATATAGTGCTAACCACTGAGCGGCCGTATACTGTGCTAACCACTGAGTCACCCATACTTTGCTAAACACTAAGCCACCACGCAGTGCTAACCACTGAGCCACCATACTGTCCTAACTACTGAGCCACCGTGCAGTGCTAAACATTGATCCACCGTGCAGTGCTAACCACTGAGCCAGCATAGAGTGCTAACCACTGAGCCACCATATACAGTGCCAACCACTGAGGCACCATACAGTGCTAACCACTGAGTCACATTACTGCTCTAATTATTGAGCCATCATATACAGTGCCAACCACTTAGCCACCATAGAGTGCTAACCACTGAGTCACCGTATACAGTGCTAATCACTGAGTCACATTACTGCTCTAATTATTGAGCCATCATATACAGTGCCAACCATTGAGCCACCATAGAGTGCTAACCACTGAGGCTCAGTTTACAGTGCTAACTATTGAGCCAGCGTATACTGTGCTAACCACTGAGACCCTGTATACTCTGCTAACCACTCAGCCGCCGTATACTCTGCTAACCACTGAGCCGCATAAAGTCTGCTAACCACTGAGTTGCTGTAAACTCTGCTAAGCACAGTGCTGCGGGCAGGAGAGGGCCGGGGGACAGCGGCCGGGTGCGGCCAGGAAGGCCCCCCCGCCCCTACTGCCCGCACCCGGCCGCTGTTCCCCGACCCCCTCCTGCACGCACCGGCCGCTCTTCCTCGGCCACCTCCTGCCCACACATGGCCGTTGTTCCCCTGCCCCCTTCTGCCCGCTGTTCCCCGGACCCCTCCTGCCCGCACATGGCCGCTGTCCCCCTGACCCCCTCCTGCCGCACCCGATCGCTGTCTCCCTGCCTCCCTCCTGCCCGCATCCGGCCACTGTCCCCCGGCCCCCTCCTGCACGCACCTGGCCGCTCTTCCTCAGCCTCCTCCTGCCCGCACATGGCTGTTATTCCACCAGCCCCCTTCTGCCCGCTGTTCCCCGGCTTGCTCTTGAACGCACCCGGCCACTGTCCCCCAGCCCCCCTGACTGCACCCGCCTGCTGTCTCTTCCTGAACTCCCGCACTGCTGCACACTGGCACCGCTGCACACCGGTACTGCTGTATGTATTCTATCTACTATATAATTGCCGTAGGCACTTCCGTGTCGGACCCCGCAAAAGACCGTGCCTTTGTCACTCTGTGACGTCACCACGTGCGAAGCATTGCCCGCGTAGCGGGCATTGCGACCCCTCGCCGCTGTCAGCACACACCCCCAACCCCTGTCACCACACACCCCCCATATGTCCTCACCCCCCCCCCATATGTCCGCACACCCCTGCTCCGATCCCGCTCCGGAGCCGCTGCTGTCAGCACATGCTGACACAGTGCTCCGGAGCCTCTCCTGTAACCACACTCCCCGATGTCCACACACACCCCCCCCGCTGTCACCCACACCCCCCCCATATGTCCGCATACCATATGTCCGCCAAAATCGCGGCAGATGCAGTGAAAAAAACCGCATCTGCCGCGATTGCCGCATTACCGCTGCACTTGCGGCGCGGTTGCGGTAATCCCCATAGAAAGTATAGGGGGACTTGCGGCAGGTGCGGCAAGTGCGGTTTTGCACTTACGGCAGGTGCGGCCGCGAAAAAAAACCGCGGTCAGCCGTGGTTTATTTCGCGGCCGCACCTGCCGCAAGTGCAAAACCGCACCTGCCGCACCTACCGCAAGTCCCCCTATACTTTCTATGGGGATTATTTGAAAATGTTAAAAAAAAATTAAAAATATTCTAGACACCCGATGCATTTGCATCGGGCTCACAGCTAGTCTACTATATAATTGCCTAATCGTGTCTGTCACGGAAATCGCTCGCCAGTGCTCATTGGTCGCTGGCAGCCGGGGAGACCAATGAGCGCAACGTGTGCAAAAGAGCCGCGCAAATTCAAAATTTGCACCGCGGCTCATGTACTGCCGTACAGAGGTTCACCGCGTACCTCTGTGCGGCAGTAGATGAGCCGCGGCTACCTGCTGCACAGAGGTTCGCAGCAGTAGTACCCCGAGCGGGATTCAAATCCCCCACCAAGGTGCGCTACCTCGCTGATTAATCGCCGCTGCTGGCAGGAAATAAGAATTCTACGCCGCTAATTGGTCGCCGCTGAGAGCGGCGTGGGATTCAAATTCTCCGCCAAGCCGCGCTACTTCTCAGCGAAGCGTGTTTTAAAACATGCACCAATTGCGCTGATTGGTCGCTGCGGCTGGTGGCGACCAATCAGCGAACCAGAGCATGGCTTGGCGTGCAATTTGAACTGCCGTTCTTCACTCCTCTTTACAAGGCTGCCGCTCATAGTGTGACGCACTTCACTCCTGTTTACAAGGCTGTCAGTCACGGTGTGACGCACTTCACTCCTGTTTACAAGGCTGTCATTCATCGTGTGACGCACTTCACTCCTGTTTACAAGGCTGTCAGTCATAGTGTGATGCACCTCACTCCTGTTTACAAGGTCTGTCAGTCCTAGTGTGCTGTTCTTCAGTCACATTTATTTCACATATTGTGTCAGTGACAGTTCGAACTACTTCATTCATGTTTATTCAATGGATTTAATTGGTCGTAAGCGCAAATACGCCAATGACGATGACAGAAAAGCTGCAGAAGCAGCAAGGCGATGACAACGTCGACATCACGAGACACCACAACAAACTGCCGTGAGACAAGCCCAGGATGCGGCATCTCACAGACGTCATCAGCAACAGGCGACACCACAACAAACTGCTGCCAGACAAGCCCAAAATGCCGAATCTCCTAGACAGTGTCGGCTGAATGAATCTCCAGAAGACAGGACAAACCGACAACAACATTTATGCACCATTCATACAACACAAATGCACTACTAATTAAGGCAAGCCCAGGAGAATATTCAATAGACATGATAGACACATAGGTAGATGATAGATAGATATCGTGTATTCATTGCACTATTCTTAAATCTTCATAAATAAACTACATACATATTCTAGAATACCCGATGCGTTAGAATCGGGCCACCATCTAGTTTTATATAAGTATTGGGGGCTCCTACTCTTTACTTACCTACCTGAAACCTTTCCCAGGCAGCGATCTTTGACATTTTCTATTTCATATGTGAATCAAGTTCTTGCTACCTAATCTGAGGGCAGCATAATATAGAGGCAGAGACCCTGATTTCTTTTATGTGACGCTTAACTGGCTGATTTCTGTAGGTTTGATAAAATCACAGTAGTGCTCCATGTTTATAAGCTCTGTATAGCTCTGCCCCAACTGGTGACTGGCAGATTTCTGTCTTTGCACAGTATACACAGAAATCTTCCAATCAGTTGTGTGGGTGGCGTTATATAGAGCTAAATGTAAGTGACACATAGCTAGAATCAGAGTCTCTACCCCTACATTATCCTGCTCTCACAAGGGATAGCAACTTCCGGGTGACAGGTTCCCTTTTAAATGATGGTATGTCTACGCATATTCTTTCACTGGGTGCTAGTACCGCACGAGTGGAGTAATAGTAGGAAGGCAGCCATGATTTGAGGCAATTGGGGAAGCTAATCTGACCCTGTAGACTGGGGTTCCCTAGCTGACACCTGATCTCAGAGTTACCCCTAAAGGTGGAGATGTCTGGGCCACCAATCTTGCCCTTCTTTCTATCCAGCCCTGGACTACAACCCCCTCACCGCTACCCAGGAATCTGGATAAGTACAGAAACTTCCATCAGTAACCCAGCAAGAGAGCAAGAGAGGTCCAGGAGAGTAGTACTTGGTATCCACACACATCACGGTCTTGGCATATAGTGAACTCTATCAGTGACACCAGCTGGTAGGAAATTGAATTATTTAACATCTGGTAATTGGTCACCTGAAGCACCCAAAACATCCCACCTGCAGAGCAGCCTCAAGTACAGAAGCAATACTGCAGCAACTACTGACATTAACCCTGAAGTTACCAACAGGAATGAAACACATATAATCATTGCAGAGCAGCTCACAGAGACTGCAGAACAGTGTACAAGTGACATATTCCTAACATACTAAGGATACAGGAAATGATTGTCGTGTATTAAGGTTTGCAAGGATTTCCACTAGTTTCCTATGTACAGTGCTTAAGCCCGATGTATCCAGCTTCATGGATTTGACAGGACCTGTTTAGACTTTGTTTCTTTGCTTTTGTTAAATCCAGATAAGAGTGAAAAAGAGCTGGGATCAAATGCCGCGCTGACCACAAGGATAAACACAGTTATTCACACACTCTGTTTATTTTGCCTACACATGTTTCATGGCTCATAGGCCACTTCCTCAGGGCATCCTTGGATGCGCGGCATTTGATCCCAGCTCTTTTTCACTCTTATCTGGATTCTTCAGTTCTCAGCTGGGAGCCTGCAGCGACCTCCTGTGTGCTTTTATTGTAGTTGTGACAATCACAACTAAATCAGGTGAGTTTAACCATTTGGGGTCTGAGGGACCTGTATAATAGCAATACTACTCTATGTGCGCTTCCTTTCTTTTTTAATTTATATTTGCTTTTGTTAGTCATTCATGTCAGGAGTATTCCCTGACATTTAGGTCTTCTAAAAGCCTCGACATATGGATGAAGTGTTCTTTTCCTGCCATTGACTCTCATTATGCTATAAACTTATACTCTGTCCTCTCTATCGCAGCAGACTAGGTTTACTTAAAACATGCAGCCCAAGAAATGTCACGTTTTTTTTAAATAAAGTTTTTCCCTCTACGTCTGTTCATATTGATGACCGCATTATATTTGGTATTTTCTGGTCATCATAATGGGAGACCCAGACAATGGGGTTTAGGGCACTGCCCTCCGGAGGTCACACTAGGTACTACAAGTTTGTAGACACCGCCCCCTCCGCTTATAAACCCCTACCGCAGGGAACATCCTCAGTTTTAAACTTAGTGTGCTCGGAGGATCACGCTTTGCTTGCACTTCACTGCATTCTCACTACTTACGTGATGGCGTCTGAAGACAAGGTAATAAGGTCCCAGTCGGGACCGGTGACAGCCTCCCCGCTCACCCTTAGTGGCACACGCTGGTGGAGGTACCGGAGGGCCTAGGGCCTGGACACCTGGTGTTCTCCCGGTACGCTGTTACACTCCTCTCCATCCCTCTCTGGGGGGCTCTGGTGAGTGGGAGATGGGAGCCTTGCACAGCTCCGCTCCGTCCGAGGCCTCCCTAAATGGTGCTTACAGACCGGACTGGAGCCAGCCCAGTCCGAGGCCTCCCTAAATGGTGCTTACACTCCGGACTGGGCTGAGCGGCCCAGTCTGAGGCCTCCCTAAATGGTGCTTACACTCCAGACTGGTGCTGCACCCCCGTCCGAGGCCTCCCTAAATGGTGCTTACAGACCGGACCGGCACTGAGGCACTCGGTGTCTCCTGTGTGCCTGGGGGTAGTGTCTGGCACTTTATGTGCTTCATGACACTCAGACCGCGCGTTGCCCTCGGGTCCGCGGTTCTGCGGGTGTACCCTGTGCTGGGGTCACCCTGGCTGACCGCCCTGTGTGTCACAGGGGCTGAGGCCGTAGGCTGCGGATGTGTGACATGTTATTGCAGTCTGTGTACATTGTTTTTTACACTGTTTCCCGCCCTGCGGGCTCCAGCTCCCTCATGAGAAGGATGCTTGGAGGATGGGATGCAGCCCGTGCGGTGACGTCACCGCGGGGCGTGTGTGTGTGTTTCCCGCGTGTCTTCGGCGCCGCCCACAGTTTCTCTGTCGGCGGCCATCTTTACCCTCACTTCCCGGCTGGGAACTGTATGCAGCGTGCGTCTGCACTCCAAGAGGGGAGACCGGAAGACAGCGCGGAGGTCACACACACACACCGCTCCCTCATACCGCTTTACAGCGGTCGGTAAGCCACCGGGATCCCCGGTTTTATTGTCTGCAATTGGGCTTATCTACCCCTACTGTGGCCATGTCCTCAGCTGGGAAGCGTGCTGCTAAGGCGGCCGAGACCACCGTTACATGTGCTACGTGCAATGGAACACTGGTGGAGGGGTCCTGCAATAACTGTGGACGCCCAGAGGCCCGGGCTGCAACTACTGGGTCAGCAACCCCGGTGCTATACCCCGAGGTTCAGGTGATCTCAGGGCCTTGGAGACTCAGAACAGGATCAATGAATCTCTGTTGTCTCAGCTGTCCTCCATGTCGCAATCCCTGGAGGCACTTAATAGGAGACTGGATAGCCCAGCTACTCCTTCCAGTTACCCCCGGGTGTCTCCCTCTTCTGCTGTGAGACCCCTTAAGCGGGCTCGTCGTGAGGCTTCACCCGAGCTCCAGACTCTCTCTGAGGAGGAGCGTTCCTCTGATGGTGAGGAAGATGATGGGGGTTCGACTTTCGGGTCTGTATCTGTGTCTGAACCACCAGATGGGGTGGAGGATCTGGTGTCCTCTATCAACGAGACCTTACGTCTCGTGACACCCCCTGAGGAGGTGACGGTGCACCCGAAGGAGGTCTATCAATGGCTGCGGCCGGAGGCTAGACCAAGTGGCTCCTTTATGGACCATACTAATTTTGGAAGGGTGATTAGAGCCCCCAGGTTACATCCTGGGCGGCGTTATGTCCGCAAACCCAAGGACAATCGCTTCCTCTTTCCCCAGGAGGTGCTTCAGGAGTGGTCGCAGTCCCCGAAGGTGGATGCTTCCATGACCAGGATTGCTGCACGCTCCCTTTTCTCTGCCTCTGATAGCTCCTCACTGAAGGATGCTACTGATAGACAGGTCGAGCAACTCGCCAAGTCTTCCTATGAGGCGGTGGGGTCGTCATTTGCCCCTAACTTTGCCACGGTCTGGACCTTACAAGCGATTACTACCTGCTTGGATGGTATCACTGACCTGGCAAGGTCCAGTCCAGAGGTCCTGGCACTTACCGAAAGGGCAAGGGCCTATGCGGACTACGCCAGAACGGCGACTCTGGAAACTGCTACTCGCTCAGCTGTGGCTTCGGCCAATGCTATAGCGATCCGCAGGTTGTTGTGGCTGCGTCTTTGGGACTCAGATGCCACATCTAAGAAGATTCTGCAGAATCTTCCTTTCGCTGGTGACAGGCTTTTTGGCACAGAGCTGGATAAGCTAATTAAGGATTCTGCTGAGTCTAAAATACCGCAGAATAAACCTAAGCCACGGTATACCGTTAAAAGGAACCCAAAACAGTGGTCCTTTCGGTCCAGCTCACAGTCATCAGCACCGTCCGCTCGCACGGACCGAGGGGGCAAGCCCGCTTCTCAGTGGCGCTCTAAGAGTCGTCCAAAGAAGCCGGCGGGGGCAGCAGCTGCCACCCCCAAACCCGCCTCTACATGACTCGCTCTCTCTTCCTGCCTCCCCACAGGTGGGGGGCCGCTTGTCTCGCTTTCAGAACGAGTGGCTACTTCACGTTTCAGATCAGTGGGTTCGAGACGTGGTCTCGCGAGGTTACAGGATAGAGCTGACGTCAAAACCGATATCCCGATTCCATCGGTCGGTCCCCTCCCCAGAAAAAGCTCAGGCCTTTTCTTTGGTGTTGGAGGGACTCCGCAGAGACGGAGTGGTGGTCCCGGTGCCTTCCGGGGAGGTTCAGGGGTTTTTACTCCAACCTCTTTATAGTCCCAAAGAAGGACGGATCCTTCCGCCCGGTTCTGGACCTGAAGTTGTTCAACCGCCACGTGCTGGTTCGGAAGTTCCGTATGGAATCACTGCGCTCAGTGATCGCGGCTGTGTCACAGGGGGACTTCTTGGCGTCCATAGATATCAGAGACGCTTACCTTCACGTGCCCATTGCACCGGCTCACCAGCGATGGTTGAGATTTGCAGTGGGGGAGGAACACTTCCAATTTGTGGCGCTGCCGTTCGGCTTGGCCTCGGCACCGCGGGTGTTCACAAAAGTGATGGCCTCCATGATGGCTCTCCTGCACGTGCAGGGCCATGCCATCATTCCCTATTTGGACGACCTGCTGGTCAGGGCGCCATCGGAACACCTCTGTCAAGCGAGCCTGGATGTGACCATGCGGTCTCTGGAACAATTCGGTTGGCTCCTCAATGTTCAGAAGTCAACCCTGGTTCCGACCCAGTCCTTGACTTATTTGGGCATGGACTTCAACACGTCCTCAGCCCTGGTGTCTCTGCCACAATCCAAACAGGTGGCGATCCGATCGGGAGTACAAGCGGTGCTCCTGTCACCACAATCATCCCTTCGTGGGTTGATGAAGCTGGTGGTCGCATGGTGGCAGCGATAGAGGCGGTGCCGTTTGCACAATTTCGCCTCCGTCCTCTCCAGCTGGAGATCCTACGCAGGTGGGACAAGAGGACGATCTCGCTGAATCGGCTGGTGACACTGTCACAACCGACCCGAGATTCCCTGCAGTGGTGGCTTCAACCACATCACTTGTCGCGGGGCCGGTCCTTCATAAAACCGTCTTGGTTAGTGGTGACCACCGACGCCAGTCTGAAGGGCTGGGGTGCGGTGTTCTTACACCACAGGGCCCAAGGCCTCTGGACTCTGTCGGAGTCGGCATTACAGATCAACGTGCTGGAGATCAAGGCGATCTATCTAGCACTCCTGGCTTTTCAGAGATTCCTCGCAGGACAACCCATCCGGGTTCAGTCCGACAATGCGACGGCCGTCGCTTATGTAAATCATCAAGGGGGAACCAGGAGTGCAGAGGCTCTGGCCGAAGTCCACCGCATCCTATCCTGGGCGGAGGACAACAACTGCCTGATCTCCGCAGTTCACATCCCAGGGGTCGAAAACTGGGAGGCCGACTATCTGAGCAGGCAGGGGATGGACGCCGGAGAGTGGGCCCTTCATCCAGACGTCTTTCGGGACATCTGCAGCAGATGGGGCACTCCGGACGTGGATCTGATGGCCTCACGGCTGAATCATCAGGTTCCGCAATACATGGCGAGGTCATGGGACCCCCAGTCGTTGGGAGCGGACGCCCTGATCTTGACTTGGTCCAGATTCAATCTACCATATGTGTTCCCTCCTCTGGCTCTGATTCCCAGGGTGCTGTGGAAAATCAGGTCGGAATGCAGGGTAGCCATTCTAGTGGCTCCAGACTGGCCCAGGAGGTCCTGGTATCCGGACCTGTGGCAACTGTCAGGCGGACACAGGTGGGCTCTTCCAGAACGCGCAGATCTTCTCGCGCAAGGCCCATTCTTCCACCTCAATTCCAAGGCCCTCAGATTGACTGCATGGCTCTTGAGGCCTGGCTGCTGACATCCAGGGGGTTCTCCCCTACAGTGGTTGCCACTATGAATCGGGCTAGAAAACCAGTTTCCAGGAAAATGTACCACAGGACGTGGAAAATCTTTTTTACCTGGTGTGCCTCTGGGGGCCGGTCCCCGTGGCCCTTGTCCATCCCGACACTGTTGGCATTCCTACAGTCGGGTTTGGAGTTGGGATTATCCCTTGGCTCCTTAAAGGGTCAGGTCTCAGCACTTTCTGTGCTGTTTGACAGACGATTGGCGCTTCTCCCGAAGGTCCGTCAATTTCTGCAGGGGGTGTCGCGGATGGTTCCACCCTACAAAAGACCTCTGGATCCGTGGGACCTTAACATGGTCCTGGCGGCATTGCAAAAACCGCCATTTGAGCCTCTGAGGGAGGTTTCCCTTTCTCGTCTGTCCCAGAAGGTGGCTTTTCTGGTGGCGATTACATCTCTGAGGAGGGTCTCAGAATTGGCTGCACTTTCGTGCAAGTCTCCCTTTCTGGTGGTTCACCAAGACAAGGTGGTGTTGCGTCCACGGCCGGAATTCTTGCCAAAGGTGGTTTCAACGTTTCACCTGAACCAGGAGATTGTTCTCCCGTCATTTTGCCCCGCTCCCGTTCATCAGGTTGAGCGCGACCTCCATACTCTGGATCTCGTGAGAGCTATACGCATTTATGTGTCCAGAACCGCCTCCTTTAGGAGTTCGGATTCTTTGTTTGTTCTTACGACAGGTCGCTGTAAGGGGTCCGCGGCTTCAAAGTCAACCTTAGCCAGGTGGATTAAGGCTTCCATTCAAGAGGCTTACCGGTCTTCTGGTTTGCCTCTCCCGGTGGGATTGAAGGCTCACTCTACCAGAGCCGTAGGTGCCTCATGGGCCTTGCGACATAGAGCATCTGCTCTACAGGTGTGTCAGGCGGCCACTTGGTCCAGCCTACACACTTTCTCTAAGCACTATATGGTGCATGCCCATGCCTCTGCGGATGCAAATTTGGGCAGGCGGGTTCTACAGGCGGCGGTTGCCCACCTTTAAAAGGGAACCATGTTATCCGTCTTGTTGAGGAACTCTTCCCGCCCTGGGGTATTGCTTTAGGACATCCCCATTGTCTGGGTCTCCCATTATGATGACCAGAAAAAAGAGAATTTTGTTTACGTACCGTAAATTCTTTTTTCTTTAATCATCAATGGGAGACCCAGTACCCACCCAGTTGTTCCTTTGCATGTTTTGCATTGGCCCTGTTCTCTGTTGAGACAGTGTTTGCCGGGTTGTTGAACCGTTTGTGCACGGCATTCTTCCCGATGTTTCGGGTGTGGTTTATTTTCCTCCTCGCAGCTTGTAGACCAAACTGAGGATGTTCCCTGCGGTAGGGGTTTATAAGCGGAGGGGGCGGTGTCTACAAACTTGTAGTACCTAGTGTGACCTCCGGAGGGCAGTGCCCTAAACCCCATTGTCTGGGTCTCCCATTGATGATTAAAGAAAAAAGAATTTACGGTACGTAAACAAAATTCTCTTTTTTTCTTAGCCTAAAATGGGACAATTTTCAGCAACAGCTAGAAAAGTATGCATCTATCGCTGACGTATCAAAAGGAGGACGGATTGGAATTGAAGAGTTTGCCACTCATCTTAAGCTGCCGGTTTCTGATGTACTGAAGGAGCTGTTTGCGCTATTTGATCGGGTATGTATAATCTACTGGAGCCACCGGACATAAAATGGCACCTTGGGGGATGTCCTGTTTGAGCCCTAAAGCAAGTGTTAACTAGTGATGAGTGAAATATTCAGGTTTGGATTATTCTAATTGGATACTTGTTACTATTCAGCTATTCATTTTGAATACTGAACCTAATGCAAGTCACTGGGGAATTGAATAGTTTTCAGGGAAATCTTCCAGAGACATATCCATTCCCCAATGACTTGCATTAGGTTTAGTACTCGAGGTGAATACCCGAACAGTAAAAAGTATTCATTTAGAATAATTGAAACTGAAATACTTCACTATTTGCTCATCCCTATCAGAAAATTCTGTATTGATTATTTTCATATTAAATGATGGTCAGACTTAAGCTTTAAACCAGGGGTAGGGAACGATAGGCCTGAAGAGCTGCACACTGTGCAGGTTTTAAGGATTTCTTTTGTATTGCACAGGTGTTGGAATCATCACCAGTGCAGGTGATTCAGTGATCACTAGAGATGATCGAGTATGCTTGTCACTACTCGGTATGCGCACAAATATCTTGGTACTCTGGGTACTCTGCGCGTACCGCGTAATCTCACGATACTCTTGCTATGCTCGGGGTCCACCTTCCTGCATGTTGGCGCTCTTTACAGAGCCAGCCCGCATGCAGGGATTGGCTGACAGACATTGTAAAGCCACAGCCCTGTTGGTTGTGGCTTTACAGTGATTGGCTGGCCGCACAGCGTCATCAGGTCTTTATAAGACTTGACCGCGCTGTGCTCGTCACTGTGCTCCACAGACCGGCAGTGTAGGGAGAGGTGCTGCTGATTGAGGGACAGATTTGTGGCCTTTCAGCTAGTGTAGGCGCAGGGCTGCCAGTCTAATTACCACATGCAAATGGAGTCCATGGATCCTCGATTAAGAGTCTCAAACACGGGACTAGCCAGATCACCTCTAGGGCTGGTGTACAGGCTGGAAATCTCATCCATCCCAAAACAGTGCTTTTAGGGATTCATTTAGCTCTCTATAGGCAGGAGGGGGTTGTAGCGGAAATTAGTATACGCCAAAACACTCTGTATTCTCGTCAGCCTTTGTGACTGACTGGTACACCTGCTGGGATTTAAACTCTAATCTCTAATCTCTGTGTCCAGCTAAAAACCAACTCTTGTCTGCATTCATTTAGCATCTTAGTGCGGCAGGAGTGGCTTGTAGCTTCAAGTAGTAAACGCCAAAACACGGTATATGCGTCAGCATTTGTGTCTGACCATTCCAGCTGCCGGGATTAAACCACTGTAATCTGTAATCTCAGTGTGCAGCTAAAAACCATCTTTTGGACGCCTTTATTTACCTGTATACAGGCAGCACAACATTGAAAATGCGCAAGGCCGGTGGTAAGGGACAAGGAACTGGACGTGATGGTGGTGCAGGCAGAGGCCGAAGCCGTGTGCAAGCTCGAATTGCGCCACGACAAACGCCCACATCATCTCACTCGACCTTCCTGTCCCAATTTCTATGGGACTGCAGCAGTACACCACTATTAAACCAATACCAGTGACAACAGGTTGTTAGTTGGATAGCGGATAATGCTTCCAGTCAGCTTGGCACCACCACAAATATCCTGTCTTCCTCACGGTCAAGTGTCAGTAGCCGTGCGACCGGACCGCACATTCCACACCGTGATCCTCCTTCTTCCCACCATGCCGAGTGCCCGGCCCCGGACATAACGGATCCCACACTTGGCCACTCTGAAGAGCTGTTCACTTATCCAGTCGTAGATTCTGGCCTCTCGCCAGCTCCAGTTGAAGTAGGTCATGAGGAGATCGTATGTACCGATGCACAAATATTTGAGCAGCCACGGTCTCACGAAGGCAACGGTGGGAACGTGTCTCAACAAGAGGTGGACGATGATGAGACACAGTTGCCAGAAAGTCAGGAGGAGGACCAGGGTGCGGAAGTGGAAGACGACGTGGTGGATGATCCAGTAACCTGGCAGTAGGATATGCAGAGCGAGGACGGTAGTGCACAGGGGGAGTTAGGCGTAGCATCACAACAGGCCGGAAGAAGCAGGGTGGTGGCCGCAGGCAGAAGGCAGGCAACCATTCCCCGAATAACAACACAACTGAAGTTGCCAGTACAACTGTTAAGGTACCTTTACAAGCGGCAACTTTTCTAGGAATTTTACTTGCAACTTACTGGTAGCAGTGAAATCATGGAGACATTGTTCTATTTTGTTGCTGTGTACAAATGGAACAATGTGTCCATGATTTCACTGCAACCAGTAAGTTGCCAGTGAAATTCCTAGAAAAGTTGCCGCATGTAAAGAAACCTTTAGGTCTTCCCGAGTCTGGCTGTTTTTTAAGGTGTCTGCAGATAATTCGAAAAAGGCCATTTGCAACACCTGTCATGCCAGCATCAGCAGGGTAGCAAAACTAGCAGCCTGACCACCACCAGCATGATCAGGCACATGTCAGCAAAGCACCCGACTTTGTGGGATGTACACCAGAGTCCAGGAGCAGTGTCTGCGGGTGACACTGCTGCGTCTTCCACTGTTGTGCGTGCAAGCCGATCCCCTGTCCATACTGCAGGCGAAGATGCCTCCTGTCCTTCACCTGTAGTTGCACAAGCAGAAATGGGACCATCAACCACGTCCTTGTCCCAGCGCAGCGTTCAGTTATCCATACACCAATCTTTGGAACTCAGGCGCAATTACGCTGCCAACGCCCCACATGCCACAGTTCTAAATGCACACATTTCGTGACTGCTTGTGCTGGAAATGTTGCCTTTTAGGCTGGTGGAGACGGAAGCATTCCGCGACCTGATGGCAGCTGCTGTCCCATGTTACTCGGTCCCCAGCCGCCACTATTTCTCCCGGTGTGCCGTCCCCGCATTACATAAGCACGTGTCACAAAACCTCAGATGTGCCCTTAACAATGCAGTTTCAGGCAAAATCCACCTAACCACGGACACGTGGACAAGTGCTTGTAGGCAGGGCCGGTACATCTTGCTGACGGCACACTAAGTTAATATTCTGAAAGCCGGGACCCAGTCTGAGCTTGGGATGGAACACGTCCTTTCGACACCAAGGATTGCAGGCCCTAACTCAGTAAAGGTTTCACCCACAGTGTACAGCTCTGGCACGTCATGCTCCTCAGCCTCCTCCTCTTCCTCCACTTCACCCTCCACACCAGTCCCAAGCTGGAAGCACTGCAGCACTGCCTCAGCTAAGCGGCAACAGGCTGTGCTGAAGCTAATTATGCGTAGGTGACAAACCCCACAATGCTGAAGAGTTGTGGACTGCTCTGAAACAGCAGGCAGATCACTGGCTCACACCGCTGAACCTACAGCCAGGCATGGTCATGTGTGACAATGGCCGGAACCTTGTGGCGGCTCTGAGGCGAGGTGAGCTGACACATGTTCCATGCGTGGCCTATGTGCTCAACCTCGTGGTTCAGCGGTTTCTTAAATCCTACCCGGAGCTGTCGGATCTGCTCGTCAAAGTATGTGTGTGCCCATTTTAGAAAGTCACCTACTGCTTCTGTCGCCCATGCCAGCTTTCAGCTGTGTTTTCAGCTTCCGGCTCACAGACTGGTGTGTGATGCCCCCTCGCGTTGGAATTCCACACTGCACATGTTGGTCAGGATTTGTGAGCAGAAGAGGGCAGTTGTTGAGTACCGTCATCAACTAGGCCGTCGGTATACGGTTCAAACTCCATATATAAGACCTCAGAAGTGGACATGGATGTTCGACATATGTACCCTCCTCCAAAACTCCACCAAGATGGTGAGCGGCGATGACGCCATCATTAGCGTCACCATCCCGCTTCTGTCTTTGAAAATTCTCTCTACTCAAAATGAAAGACGATGCATTGCAGGCTGAGCACGATGAGTTGGAGCAAGAAACCGTACCTGGGTGATTACACACAGCCCAGCCTCATCTCATCCGAACATGCATTGGAGGACTATGACGAGGAGGATGAAGAAATAGAGCTACTTTCATGCGGAATTGACAGTAATACATGCACAACCGTCATACCGTCGGTTCAGCGTGGATGGCCAGAGGACAGGGGAGAGGAGGAGGAGGATGATGAGGCCAGCGTGGACAGTCATGCTGTTGGTAAGGACCCTGAAGTCTTGCCTGTTAACAGTCTGGCGCACATGACTGACTTTATGTTACGCTGCCTGTCTTGTGACCCTTGCGTTATCAACATCTTGGTGGACACTCATTACTGGTTGGTGACACTTTTAGACCCACGCTACAAAGAGAACTTTATTTCTCTTATTCCCGAGGCGGAGAGGTCTACAAAAATGCTGCAGTACCAGAAGGCCATAGTCGCGGAATTAGTCAAAAAATTCCCTTCTGAAAACGTTAGCGGCAGAGGTCACGATTTGGTGGATAACCAAGGCGTCCGGCCGAGAGAGGCACAAGTCCAATCCAGCAGAGGTAGGGGAACACTCTCAAAGATCTGGGACAGTTTTCTCAGCACCTCCCGTAGCACAGGCCCTGAGGTGCGGGGTAGTGTCACAAGGGCTGCAATGTTTGTCAAGATGCTGAGGGAGTACCTTGCCGATCGTACAAAAGTGCTCCTAGATTTCTCTGTGCCTTATAATTATTGGGTATCCAAGCTGGATACATGGCAGGAATTGGCTCTCTACGCCTTGGAAGTCCTGGCCTGCCCTGCCGCTAGCGTTTTGTCAGAGCGTGTTTTTAGTGCCGCAGGTGGAATCATTACTGACAGGGCCGGCTCCAGGTTTCAGTGGGCCCCCTTTAAGTACATATCGTGTACTATATATATATATATATATATATATATATATATATATATATATATATATATATATATATATATATATATATATATATATATATATATATATATATATATAATATGATATATATATTGCCGCACACTTACCGCAAGCCCCATAGACAATGCATGGGGCTTGCCGCAAACGTGCAGCAAGTGCAGCCGCTAGACGGAGAATGCGGCAGATGCGGGGTTTTTTTACCGCAACTGCCACATTTTAAAAAAAAATCCTATGTGAAGGCAGCCTTACAGGAACAGTGACTGCTGAAACCAGCAAGAGCTGTTTCTGACAGTGAGTATATTACACATTGTTAGGAGCGGGCTAAAATGCGATTGCGTTCCCTTGCGCTTTTTAAAAATACCCTTCAAATGCAAAATGTTGCATTTTTGTGCGTCTGAGGATGCTTGGTATATACACAAGCATCCTGAAGCGCACAAATAATGCAAGCAGCTCAATGGAGCCGCACTGCCATATGGTGGCACCGCAGCCAAGCGGAGTGTCTGGCCGTCCAGATCTCTCTTTCTCCTCACCTTTCTTCTTGCCGCTCCGGCCTCCTCCGGTCGCTCTGCACATATCAGCACAGTGATGACATCGTGCCCCTCCATGTTGAGCTGCAGAATGCAGACAGCGGCAGAAGAGACTCTGGAGAAGAATGCTGCTGGCAAAGGTGGCTGAGACTATAGGAGCGGAATCCGAGGGGGGGTTCCACTGGTACACATACTTCGTACACATGCGGCTCTGCTTCGTTCACCTCATACACACGCGGCTCTGCTCCGTACACCTCGTACGCACGCGGCTCTGCTCCGTACACCTCGTACGCACGCGGCTCTGCTCCGTACACCTCGTACGCACGCGGCTCTGCTCCGTGCACCTCGTACGCACGCGGCTCTGCTCCGTGCACCTCGTACGCACGCGGCTCTGCTCCGTACACCTCGTACGCACGCGGCTCTGCTCCGTACACCTCGTACGCACGCGGCTCTGCTCCGTACACCTCGTACGCACGCGGCTCTGCTCCGTACACCTCGTACGCACGTGGCTCTGCTCCGTACACCTCGTACGCACGCGGCTCTGCTCCGTACACCTCGTACGCACGCGGCTCTGCTCCGTACACCTCGTACGCACGCGGCTCTGCTCTGTACACCTCGTACGCACGCGGCTCTGCTCCGTACACCTCGTACGCACGTGGCTCTGCTCCATACACCTCGTACACACTTGGCTCTGCTCCATACACCTCGTACACACATGGCTCAGCTCTGTACACCTCGTACACACATGGCTCAGCTCTGTACACCTCGTACACACTTGGCTCCGCTCCATACACCTCGTACACACACGGCTCCGCTCCATGCACCTAGTACACACTCTCCTCTGCTACATTCACACTGTAAATCCCTCCTGACCACACACAAACTTCACCTTATTTGAGCATCATTCATGGTGGCCAGCACAGTCCTGGATACATTGAGGAGCTGATCATGAGACCCCTGACTCCTCCCCATCCATTGACATCATCACAGGTCCTGTCAGCCTGAGCCCAGAGTGTGGAGGGAGACTTCCGGTGCTGCAGGAGCCTGAAAATGACCCCCCAGCTGCCCCCTTGATATGGCTCTGGCTGTGGGGGCAGTGCTCAGGGGCCCCTGAGGCTAGGGTCACACTTGCATTGTGACCCTAGCCTTATGCAAGTATTGTATGTTGCAGCGCATAGCGTTTAATGCTATGCGCTGGAGACAGCCCATAGAAACCCGACGTTTACCTTGACAACCACTGGTTGTCAATGTAAACATCGGGTTTCTATGGGCTCAGTTGCTGGCAGCGCATAGCGTTAAACGCTCTGCGCTGCAGCAGACAATACTTGTGTCAGGCTAGGGTCACAACACAAGTGTGACCCTAGCCCTCAGGGGCCCGGCGGGCCCCTCCAAGCAGTCGGGCCCCGGCACTTGCCCGGGTACGCCGGGTGCTGACGCCGGCCCTGATTACTGATAAACGCACCCACCTGTCAACTGAAAATGCTGACAGGCTGACTCTGATCAAGATGAACAAGGGTTGGATTGGGCCTGACTTGACCACACCACCACCAAATGATAGCGCAATTTAAATTTTGTGTCGGTAAATTGCCATGTACATCCGCACACCCACACATGGGTACACATTTCATGACTTTGGCTACTTGCTGTACTGCTCCTCCTTCTCCTCATCCACCACCATCATATGATCAGTGTGACCGTGGTTCATGATGCCACGAAAACAATTTTTTTACATCATATTTATGATGATGATGACCCTAACCGTTCAAAAGTTAGGCAGTAGTTTCATGTATACCCCCCCAAGGATAAATGTTTTAGTCCATGCTTACAGAATGGGCATTACAAGTACAGGAGACCCGCTCCTTACTAATGGGAACAATATTTAGAAGCTCTCATCCATGTTTCTTTCCAGGGGCATTGGGGTGCCTCCCAATTTATGACTGCCATGCCAAAGGGCAATACTATTGTGATTGTGTTGGCCCCTTTAAAAATAATCTGGGTGAAATGGTGGATGAGGATGAGGAAAAAGCCAATATGCTAAATGACTTTTTTTCAACAGTATTTACTCAAGAAAATCCCATGACAGACAATATGATCAGTGATAACAAAAACTCTCAATGAAATGTCACCTGCTTAACCCAGCAGGAAGTATGGCATCGTCTAAAAGTCACTATAATTCACAAATCCCCAGGCCTGGATGGGATACACCCCAGAGTGCTGCAGGAATTAAGTACTGTCATTCATAGACCATTATTTTTAATATTTAAAAATTCCTAATAACAGGGTCTGTACCACAGGACTGGCGTATAGCAAATGTGGTGCCAATATTCAAAACGGGGACAAAAACTGAACTTGGAAATTATAGGCCAGTAAGCTTAACCTCTACTGTGGGTAAAATCCTCGAGGATTTTCTAAGAGATGCTATACTGGAGTATCTGACGAAAAATAACCTCATGACCCAATATCAACATGGGTTTACGAGGAACCGTTCCTGTCAAACTAATCTGATAAGCTTCTATGAAGAAGTATGGTAAGTTCTGGACTGGACCAAAGAAATGCAGTGGACATTATATATATGGACTTTTCAAAAGCTTTTGATACGGTGCCACACATGGTTGATACATCAAATGAGAGCAATGGGGATAGGGGTTAAATATGTGTAAGTGGGTTAAGAACTGGCTTAGTGATAGGAAACAAAGGGTGGTCATTAATGGAACACACTCAGAATGGGTCACAGTTAACAGTGGGGTACCACAGGGGTCAGTGTTGGGCCTGCTTCTTTTTAATATATTTATTAATGACCTTGTAGGGGGCATACAGCGTAGAATCTCAATATTTGCAGATGTCAACAAACTCTGCAGGGTAATCAATACAGAGGAGAACAATTTTATAGGAGGATTTATGTAAATTAGAAGCTTGGGCTGATAAAGGGCAAATGAGCTTTAATAGGGATAAATGTAAGGTCATGCACTTGGGCAGAGGAAACAAAAGGTATAATTATGTGCTTAATTGAAAACACTGGGCAAAACTGTCACTGAAAAAGACCTGGGTGTATGGGTAGATGACAAACTCACATTTAGTGGCCAGTGTCGGGCAGCTGCTGCAAAGGCAAATAAAATAATGGGATGCATTAAAAGAGGCATAGATGCTCATGAGGAGAACATATTTTTACCTCTATACAAGTCACTAGTGCGACCACACTTAGAATACTGTGTACACATCTGGTCTCCAGTGTATAAGAAAGACATAGCTGAACTAGAGCGGGTCCAGAGAAGAGCGACAAAAGTCATTAGAGGACTGAGGGGTCTGCAATACCAAGACAGGTTATTAAACTTGGGGTTATTTAGCTTGGCAAAATGAAGGCTTAGGGGTGATCTTATAATAATGTATAAATATATGAGGGGACAGTACAGAGACCTTTTTAATGATATTTTTACTCTTAGGCCTGAGACGGGACAAGGGGGCATCCTCTACGTCTGGAGGAAAGAAGGTTTAATCATAATCACAGACATGGATTTTTTACTGTAAGAGCAGTGAGACTATGGAACTCTCTGCCACATGATGTTGTAATGAGGGAGTCACTACTAACATTTAAGAAGGGCCTGGATGCCTTTCTTGAAAACTATAATATTACCGGTTATATATACTAGACTCTTTGATAGGGCGTTGATCCAGGTAGTTAGTCTGATTGCCGTATCTGGCAGCGGTGTGACTAGACTTCATGGCGCCCGGGGCAAAGATCTATTCTGGCGCCCCCCCCCCCCCCCCCCAGTAGGTCAGCTTTCAGCCCCGCCGCCCCTGCAGACTTGGTTGAGGAGCCGGGGGGGGGGGGGGGTGCTGTCAGTCTCAGTGGTCCCACTTAACACATGCTGGATATATGGGATATATATATATAACACAGTATATATATATTCATATGTATAACAGGCTGTGGACCCTTAGATTACTATTATATTGTGCCCCTGGAATGCCATCATACTGCTATTTTATGCCCCAGGCTCAGCCTGCACCACCTCCACACACTGACCTCTGAGGCGGTGCTGGGCTCCGGTGTATGCGGTGCCGATGTCTGGCTGTGGTCTGGCTGTGGAACATAGAGGAGATGAGGATGGGTGATGAGTCTCTTCTGTGCGTTCCACACACCGCCCACAGGAAGAGGAAGTGAGGGGCGGAACGGGGACCCTCTTCTTTGTGGTCCACAGTGTGGAACACCCGCAGCAGTGGAAGTGACAGCCTGGAAGCGGGGGCGGAGCGGGGGCTGGCAGCCGGCGGCCGCAAATAATGAAGTGTGCACCATACCATACCGCGCCGGTAGGAGATAATAAAGAATACCGGCGCGGGGCGGGCCTTGTTTGAGGAGTGAGGGAGGGGGGCTGTGGGGTGCCGCCGGCGCCCCCCTCTGAGTTGTGCCCGGGGCAAAGGATCCGGCTGCACCCCCCCTAGATACGCCCCTGGTATCTGCAGTCGGGAAGGAATTTTTTCCCCCAATGTGGGGCTTATTGTTGCCACATGGTTTTTTTTTTTTGCCTTCCTCTGGATCAACATATTAGGCTATGAGTTGAGCTAGATGGACTTAAAGTCTTCCTTCAACCTTACAAACTATGTTACTATGTTACTATGTTTTTATTAATACCATTTTTGGGTACTTCCTTAAAATGTGCACATTATTTAAAGAGGTCTTCATGCACGTCTCTATCCAGGGGCATGGGAGTGCCACACCATTTAAAAAAAAAAAATCTTTCATGTAATCCAAAAAACTAACATACACCAACTCTGTCTCACAAGTGGGTATGAGCCCTTAATATTTTCTCCAGGAAAATCCAGTTTGGTTTCATTTTGTAACGTTTTCTTGACAGTCCGTAAAAGTGCCGTAATAGTCCGACAACATTGTTCACAGCAGTGACCTTGGAGTCTGAAATGCTTACATCGGTCTTCCCCATGGTGTTGCCATGTCATTTGAGCACTGTTCTGATACTTTTGTGACATTTTTAGGGTTTATCCATGCTGCCGGGGGTCATGCCAGAAAAATACTCGGGTCTCCTATAGGATAACATTGGGCTCGGTGCTTGGGCCGAGTATACGAGTATCTTGGGATGCTCGGCCCGAGCTTCAAGCACCCAAGCATTTTAGTACTCGCTAATCTCTAGTTATCACCTGTGCAAATAGTAAGGAAATCCTGAAAACCTGCACTGTGTGCGGCTCTTAAGTCCTGGAATTCCCTACCCCTGCTTTAAGCCATCAGTGGAATAGTCAAAGTGAACCTGTCTCTGATATTCCCTTATTAATGTGCTTCCAGCACCAGTAAGCCCTTATATACGAGATTCTAGAATACTGCATGTATGACCCCCAAGCCGATCTGCATCACACTAAGAAGACCATTTTTATTATCCTCTCTTATGGGGTGGTTGATCCAGCGGGCGTTGCTGGTCTTAATCCGGCACTTCCTCTTTTGCGATTGCCAATGATGCACCTCAGGATATGGGAACTCTGGTGTTTGGGCCCTCTGCTGTGGTTGGGATGTCACTGGTGGCCGGCCCATACTCGTGGCCCTGGTGGTCAGCTTTAAAAAGGGGATAGTTGAAATGGGAATAAAGTTCAAGTTCACGTGACTCCACCTGTGGTATCTGGTGACTGCACCAGTGCTGCGTGGGACCTCCAGGAGCTGGATCCCTGAGGAGTTTGGTAATGATGATGAGGGATGGAGCAGAGGTTCGGCCGGGCTGTTAAATAACGGGACAGTCTCTGTGGTTGGCAGGGGTGTGGGTAAGGAACTGACACACAAACCACAGGTTGTTTCTTTACCTTTTACTGGTGGAATTGCAGGCAAACATCCAGGGCACTGCCGGGTGTTCAGGAAGCATTTATGTGTCTCCACAGTGAGTGGGAATAAGGCCTCCTTTGTCTCTTTTCCCGTGTATGTGAAGCCCCTACCTTGTGTGAAACTTGGCTGGCCTCCTCTGCTCTATTATCACATGTGCTGTTGCTGGGAAACCCTCAATGGACTACAGCTATTCCTCTCTCTGCGGTGCCTGGCTCCCTGGTTGGTGGCTGCACAGATGTTCAGGAGACTGAAGGTTCAACAGTAGACCGGTATTCTTTACTGGGCCAGGTGCTCTCCAGTAGACTCAGACTCCGGTGTCCGGGGTGCTGTTTGGGGTGAACCTAACAATGGCTCCTCGATCTCCACTTTGCTCTCTTCTCTCCTTGCCTTCCGACCCCACTCTTGGGCCCTGCAGGACTACTTCGAAGGCTGTTCAGGGTCACTGGCTCGGGCCTAACGCGGCACCGACCACAGCTTCACAGCTCTTGTAGCATCTGCACACTCTAACTCCGCCCCCAGCACCAGTATTTACAGGGGATCTTCCCTAAGGGCAGTAAGTTGGGCTCCCCCTACTGTGCTGGGGTGGAAGGTGTTGTTTGTGTCTGTGTACCCACTTTGGAAACCCATCCGTGCTGTAGATGAGTCTGTGGTTACCTGTGCGAGCAGGGCGCCACGCCAAACTCCTCCTCTGCTTGGTTAGGATGGCGCATCCTACATCACCCACATGGTGTCCATCATTATGCTCCAGCACAGCTGTACCACTCTCTGTCCTGCCAAGGGCACTGCAAAGTATTGTAGTTATCACGAGCAGCTGAAGGTCAAAGAACACCGGCACATGGGCACTACAATACTTTGTCTGCCCTCGATCTGCGCCGAAGCACAATGGCGGACGCTGTGTGTATGATGTAGGATGATCCACGTGAGGCAAGGAGAAAGATGGCTATCATAATAAAGGAGGTGCCGGATTAAGACAGGCAATGTCCATCACACCAGACCACCCCTAGGTGAGTATACAAGGATGTTTTTACATTATACAGAGCTGCATGGGGACATAAATACAGTATAACAAAATTCGGTATATAAGGTCTTACAGGTGCCAGACACACTTTATATGAGGAAAAGTTAGCGAAGGGGCTCCCTTCAATAGCTAAAATGTAAGCTTTCTGCATACTAAATTCCATGTATAAGCAGGTGGAGTCCTCCCTCCAGTGGTCTCAATAAAAACTGATTAGTAGTTCAGTTTTGATATTGACACAAATTCTGTTTTTTCACAATTCACAGACTCAATGTTTTTAGATCCTTCCATCCAATGTTTCTCTGGTTACTGAAGAACAATTTTCAGCATTTCATGAATTTTTAATCTTGTATTGACAAATGCAACAAGTTTATATAAAGACGCCAATATTTTCTGTCTTGATCCCTGTTTTTCATGACTTCTGAGCCACGGTAGATGAAAATCAGCTAAATCCTGACTGATGATACATTCTTGTCTAATCTTTCCTTAGAGTTTCACAATTTCTGTATTTTTGTTTGTCCTCCTGCTTTGTAAGAATTGGTAATGGGGCGCCCAACTGGTCAGTTACTGCACCCACAACAGAGTGTGCGGTATCCCAGTCATTGGAGGGGATAATGTCGAACTGAGGCTCTCATCCCAGCATCCCTACACCTAGACTAGGGGAGCAATCAGCTAACCTGTAACCAGGGTAACTGGTCCCGGTGGGAGGAGTGTTAGGGTAGAAGGAGCGGGAAACACAGACAGATCGAGTCTAGTCTGAGGAACGAAGCAAGGAGCAAGTCCTAGAGGGACACCACAGGGAGGGCGCCCGAAAAGGAGTGGCATCCCAGACAGAAAGGGGAGACCCAGTGCCAGACTGTCAGAGTAAACAGTCTGTGGGAATCCTGGTCCACAACGGGGTACCGGCACCGAGTCACTGTGCAGGCGAGTCCAAGCCTGAGCCGCCAATACCGGTGGGTCGCAGGTCTGCCAAGCAGCCCCCGACCTCGTCCACAACATACAGCCCCACCAGGTACCTTAAAACCGGGTTGAGCCCCTTGGTGAAGAGAAGGGTAACCTCATCACACCCGACAGGACTTGTAGGAAGTGGGTTTGTACAGGGCAGCGCACGGATAGAAAGGAGGCACAAGAAAGGCACAGAAAGACTTTGTACCCTCCGGTGACTACCCAGCCAGCTGCCTGCAAAGACTGCGTGGCTGTAAGCTAAAGAAAACCGTGAACTGTTACCAGTAAAGTACCTGTACAGAGTCAGCAAGCCTCCGGTGTTTTATTCTGCTTAAAGGGAACCTGTCACTTAAAAATTGCCCCCTAGCCTATCAATATCTGTCCCTGCACCTTCCTAATCATATCCTACCTATCCCTCTCTGTCCTAAAACAGTCATTGCAAAGTTTAAAAAAGTGCTTTATAAACTTACTAAAGTGAGGCTTCATGTCCCCTCAGAAGTCGCACAGGGCGTACCCTGTGCATGATTTTCACCGCCTCCACGTTTTCATGCCCATCAGGGCATGAATACAAGCGGCGGAGGTGGTGAAAATCATGCACAGGGTATGCCCTGTGCGACTTCTGAGGGGATATGAAGCCTCACTTTAGTAAGTTTATAAAGCACTTTTTTAAACTTTGCAATGACTGTTTTAGGACAGAGAGGGATAGGTAGGATATGATTAGGAAGGTGCAGGGACAGGTGTTGATAGGCTGGGGGCGATTTTTAGGTGACAGGTTCCCTTTAAGTTGAGGAGTAGCTGCTGCCAAATGGAACAGCTCAGCAGCAGCACTGCCCCGGGGATCCCACCTCGCCTGCAGGGAGCGTTCTCAACTGGCTGCAATACCACCATCCCCGGCGGTCTGACAGTGGTGCTGGTGAGATCACCAGAACCTGCAGGTGGCGTCACAAGACTTATTTATTCTTTTATTTTTAATATTTTTCCCCTTTTATCCAGTGACCTCCAGGGTTACGGGTCCGGGTACCGGCCACCGAGACATCACCCCAGCACTAACGCCCAGGTACCGAGTTCCCAAAGACCCCTGCGCTGGTCATTTTGAGCCAGCGACATAACTACAACAGGTGCAGAAGGTTGCAAATTGCACCCTGGCTCTTAAGCCTAGGGGTCCCAATGCTATTAAAGATTTGCAATAATTTGGGGCCCCATTGGAGCTTTCACATCAGGGCCCATGAACGTTAAAGGAAAACTGTCAGGTCAAAAATCCCCATGTAACTGATATAATTTTCTAATTCCTCCCTCTAAACTCTCCCTATATATGTATTTCTTTTATGTATATAGCCCTCCTAACTTCTGTAATCTTCAAATAAATAGATTCATTCTATCTGTCACTCGCAGTGAATGATCCCCTTAGTTCTCTGCTGTCCACTCCCCATAGATGAATATGCATGTCACATCACAACACAGGACATCAGTGGGGGGGACTGAATTCTCCTCTCTGCTCTCTGTGTGCAGCATCACAAGAGGTGAACTACAACACAGAAACTGACACGACACAGCAGGGTATCTACTCTACAGAAACAAATGGAGTCTAGATCAGGCAGACCTGCAGTAGCTCTCTCCCTCCATGGTGATATCAACTGAACAGACCTGTAAGAGAAACTTGACACTGCACTGAGAGCAGAGGGAGGAGGGAGGAGAGAGGAGGGAGGAGAGAGCTTCAGAGAAGGCGTGCATAATTACATGACAGTTTCTACAGCACAGGACTAATCGTCTCTGCTTATAATGGACAGGACTAATGCAGCAGCTCTCTGCAATGGTGATAACATGGAAACTACAAACGGTACAATAATGATTTTACATGTTTTTAAAGGTCTGCCCAGGCCCTATTCAAGGGTAATATTAGTATCATACTAAACAATGACCTGACAGTGTCCCTTTTAATTATGCCACTGGTGAAAGCATTGTTTATCACCAGATTGCTCCTGGATGGTTGGGAGAAATTGCACTTGGAAAAGGTATAGATCCCATTCTTTATTCATGGCATTGTTCTTAGACTGGTTTGTGAGTGAGCCCCTCCACGGATGAGAAGTCCCAACATACTAGTGGTCTCAGGAGGCTTTACTGTTGTCAGACCCAAGACCTATAGTAGTGCTCATCTTTCCTTCTCTGTATAATCATTCTGATTCCAGCAATGTATCACTTAGTTTACTGAGGACAGCAGTTGTGATAGAATCACAGTTATCTCTGCTGCAGATCAAGCAGAGCTCAGAATGCTGAGCTGTGTATAACATCGCCCACACCACTTAGTATAGCTGCCTATCGGTGCTGGGGGTGGGGTTGGACTAGGAAGCACAAGGCATCTAGTCCTGTAGTGATAATTTCCTGCTGATTAAAACAATGATTACATTGAAATGTCAAAACACAGGCCAGAAAGTGACACCTTGCTGGAATCAAGGTCTTTACCCCTACATCATGCTGATCTCCAATTACTACACAGGATTTGTGTGTTATCTTAAAGCCGGGTAACTATTTAGGAGATAATCAAGAATATTCTTTTTTTTTTTTCATTTTAAATGATTTAAAAAAACAACTTTAAAATGTTAGCGTAATGTTAACGGCAAACTGTAGAGTGGCAGCGTGCAAGAATAATATCCGCACACATTGGAGCCAACAGCCCATCCAAAAACATTCCTCTTGAATCACATCAAGCGGAGATTCAGCAAATCTTTCCAGTTTTCAATAGAAATTGTATCAGAAACTTGTATAATAACCCTTTAATTGGAAAACATGATTGTCTAGTGTTTGGAAATGTTTTACAAAATTCATTTAATAGTTTTCATTTTCCTTTTTTTTTGGTGTAGGACAAAGATGGCACAATAGACTTTAGAGAGTATGTAATTGGCATAGCCATCCTTTGTAATCCTGCCAATTCTGAAGATACAATCCAAATGGCATTTAAGGTACGCAGTCTTAGATTTTATTATACAATGTACCATATTTTCGGACTATAAGACACACTTAGGCTACGTTCACACACTGCGCTTTTTTTGCGCACGCTTTTCAAAAAAGTGCAAGTGCGTAAATATATGCAGCGCTTTCTCCCATAGGAGCCCATTATTTCCGCTGGAATTACGCATCGCCGTTCAGACAAGGCGCACTTCCAGCAGGAATATGCCGGCGCTGCAGGATGTCATGTCACACAGAGGAAGAATCCTTCCCTGTGTGACATCTGTGACGGCCCCTTTTGGGTTTCGTAGTGTATTAATATACACTGCAAAACCCAAATTAAACTAATCCAAATGTGTTAAAAATAATAAAAATTTAATACTTCCCTCTCCGCCGGGTGTTCCGGGAGCCGACACAACCGCAGGTACCGACCTTTCAGGGCCTTGGAAGATCTGTGACTGGCCGCTCGTGGTCATGTGATATGTGACGTGCATATGACGCGCATATCACATGACTGTGAGTGACCAATCACCGATCTTCATAGGCCTTGGAAGGTCGGTACCTATGGTTGTGTCGGCTCCCGAAACACCCGGCGGAGAGGGAAGTATTCAATTTTTTTTTATTTTTAACACATTTGGATTAGTTTAATTTGGGTTTTGTAGTGTATATTAATAATGTGGTCTTAACACGCTGCTATAGGGGGAGGATCTTCTGCTGACACTGTTATGGGATAATGTGCCCAAATTCTCTACTAATGTCCTCGATTCTGGATCCCTTCCAGGCACATTTGTCCCCCATCCTAGTACATATGGTCCATATCTTGGTATATATGATTCCCCATCTTGGTATATGGCCCTCATCTTAGTATTATGTCCCCCATCCTGGTATATATGGTCCATATCTTGGTATATATGATTCCCCATTTTGGTATATGGCCCTCATCTTAGTATTTATGTCCCCCATCCTGGTATATATGGTCCATATCTTGGTATATATGATTCCCCATCTTGGTATATGGCCCTCATCTTAGTATTTATGTCCCCCATCCTGGTATATATGGTCCATATCTTGGTATATATGATTCCCCATCTTGGTATATGGCCCTCATCTTAGTATATATGTCCCCCATCCTGGTATATAGCCCACATGTGCCCCTTATCCTGGTTTTAGAAAAAATATAATAGGGCTCACCACTGCATTGCAATTATATGCTGGAGACAATATCCTCAAAGCCTTGACAGGGGCAAATTTCCGCTTTTGTCAATGAACAGTACAGAACAAGAAAACACTTTATCAGGGAAAATCTGACACTCCCAGTCACCGGCTTCACAAGATAATTGTGTGATTTATTATCTCTTCATTAGAAAGATGGCACAGTTCATATTGAATGCATTACAATCTGACGCATTTCAGACTAAGGATGTGTGGAACATCAGAAATGCATCATTTGTAATGCATTCAATATGACCTGTACCATCTTTCTAAGTACACCTCTATGTTACTATAGTGTGTCTCCACCCTAAGTATAAGTAACATGGAGATTTTACCCTCTCACGGCAAAGCTCCTTCCAAGGGGGTAAAAAATTCAATGATTTCAAACATGGCTCTTGTGGACATAAATCATCATAAAAGATGGACTGGTTCAATAGAAACAAATCCATAAAAGGATAAATTCAGTGTATTTGTGTTTCAGAGTCGAGGTTTATTTTGACTGTACAGTCCACATATAGTCTCTTCCCCAATCTCTTTCCTTTTAACCCTTTGGTCCTTTTTTTTATTAAAAGTAATGTAGATTTTTATTAGTGAAGACTCCAGCTGGCCTTCCATGTAATATCCCTAATGATGACCTGAAGGTTTTGGTGACCTTTGTAATGTGGTAATACCGGGACAGTCCATCTGTTGTCCGGAGGTACGGCAACGTGGCTTTACGCCTTCGGGGTGGAAGGCAACTGAAACTCTCTCCAAATCACCTTCGCTGTAATGTATGATGGATAGGAGTACATGTTATTTTCTTTTCAGGTAATGTGCTTCTCCTTTTCTTTAGGGCGGTAGATACGTTCACTCTCTAATGGAGTCAATCAGGCATAAATCTTGTAGTGCAAAAAAGATAAGTTCTCCATATCCTTGATGGAGCTGCAGAGGGTATGGCGGATGCAGGGGGCAGATTTGTGAGGATAAGGACATGGATAATATTTTCAGAAAAGTGTTTCACTTTAGGATTTGGCCAAAAGTAAAAATGTCCACAAGTAAGCAATAACAACAGTAGAAATGGGGTTCATCTATTGTAGAACCCCCAGTCCAACAGCTGTCATAATTTGTGGCCCAGAGGTCCTCATCCTACTTGCTGGCATCTTGTATTGATTAGCTGGCCTGGTGTAACATTATCTTTACGCCGCCACACAAGTGTGATATTAATAATCAAAAGAAGAGCCTGTGATGGCAGGAGGCAGGATCCGTTGTCAGGGCTTCTGTCCAGTGCCAAATATTACCAACATGGTGGCTGGCAGACCGAGTCCTAAGAGTCGATTCAGACCAACTCCAGCAATAAAAAGAGTTCTCCAGCAGAGCCGTGGAGTGTGGGCCGTGGAGTGTGGGCCGTGGAGTGTGGGCCGTGGAGTGTGGGCCGTGGAGTGTGGGCCGTGGAGTGTGGGCCGTGGAGTGTGGGCCGTGGAGTGTGGGCCGTGGAGTGTGGGCCGTGGAGTGTGGGCCGTGGAGTGTGGGCCGTGGAGTGTGGGCCGTGGAGTGTGGGCCGTGGAGTGTGGGCCGTGGAGTGTGGGCCGTGGAGTGTGGGCCGTGGGGTGTGGGCCGTGGAGTGTGGGCCGTGGAGTGTGGGCCGTGGAGTGTGGGCCGTGGAGTGTGGGCCGTGGGGTGTGGGCCGTGGGGTGTGGGCCGTGGGGTGTGGGCCGTGGGGTGTGGGCCGTGGGGTGTGGGCCGTGGGGTGTGGGCCGTGGGGTGTGGGCCGTGGGCCGTGGGCCGTGGGCCGTGTGGGCCGTGGGCCGTGGGCCGTGGGCCGTGGAGTGTGGGCCGTGGGCCGTGGGGTCTGACGATATAAAATATATTGACTCCGACTTCTATATAAACATTTTGGAGCATTTAGCTTTATAGATTTCATCCAATAAAGTATTAGCTTCATAAGAGTCGCAGGCTCCACAATGACTGTGACAGGTCAATGCACCATCATAGAGTTCCTAATATACAGTCACCATTCACGGCACTGACACCCATTCTCATGGTAATGGATGGTGGCTGCTCTGTCTGCCTTCACTGATCCATTGGATCTGAATATTGGTAGGTGGAGACCAGGTCGAGACACCTACCTGATCATGACCACCTGCAGGAGAAGGAACCCCCAGACAGAAGGTGCAGAAGGTGGTGGCCACATAGTGTTCTTCCTTTTGGCTTTGACATTGATGTCCGGGGCCAACATGGTGTCAGGCTTTGTCTTATCTAGCGCTTCCCTATGAGAATAGTTGATACTCCTCCCACCTCTGTAAATTATGGAGGTGCTCTGGCTGCTCCTCGGTTTTTGCTGATTTTCAGTTTTCTATGATGAGCCATGTCCTGTTTTTGTGGTCATGATATATCACAGTCGTTTGGGAACCTGGCAGGAGATTGATGTTGCCTGAACCTTGTGCATCGTGAACTCGACACCAGATTTGTTATTTCAGCCAGGTGTATTTTACTCTGAAATTATGGAGATTTTCAGACAAAATATATATGAAAGTAGAGCGGTGACTATGCACATTGGGTGACTATCCCCAGGCCAGATCCTGACCGATTGTCCCCACCCTGCTGACATCCCTCGTATATCTCACTGTGGGTTATAGAGGGGGAGTATTTTTGGTGTCTTCATACTGGGTGGGGACCATGACAGGGGTAAGGCTTTGACTGCAAACTATGGGAAAGTAGAGAAAGCCCAATAAGTTCTTATCCCAAAAATAGAAATCGTAAAAGTCCTTTGTCACTGCTCACCTGGGACAGTTGTGTGACCCACAACTGGTATGAAGGCATGACTATGGCTGCTGCAGGATCCACACTCCACCCGCACAGGGGTGCCAGAACCGAATACAGGGAAGAGAGGACAGAGCTTCCTGGACCCGCGCTGCACATACAATGAACCTAGCTGAAGAAACCACAATGGTCAGGGCAATGATGGTTTTAATCCCTACACGTTTCGGAGCCACATCCCAGCTCCTTCTTCCGGGAACCAACTCTGACGAAAGAGCCGGGTTTGGGCTCTGAAACGCTTTGGAATTAAAGCCATCATACCCTGACAATGGTGGTTTCTTCAGCCTATTTCATCGTATGTGCAGGAAGCTCTGTCCTCTCTTCCCTGTAAGGGGTAAGGCTTTGGGTGAAAACACGAAGGTGCTTCAGTAGGGGCAAATAACTGGGGAAGGTCGGAAATACATGTTTATTTCCGTGTATAAATGGTGGGGGTTTGACCACCTGCTCATGTGCCGTCCCCGTGCTACTCCACAGAATAGATTATTGTAGGAGTGCCAAATACAGACTCTTGCTATGGGATGATTTCTATGTTTACCCCGCACATACCCGTCTGCTCCTGAAATATAATACAAGGAGTCAGATAGTTGTCGGGGGCAGGTTTACCCATTACCCCCTTGTGCATTGGAGGTGGATGGCAATTTTGTCATTTAGTTTCCTACTATGATGACAAATGTGATTTTTCTATTTGCTGCTAATATTGTCATTGTCTGTAATGACCTGGCTGATAATAATGACATTGTGTTTATTTTAATACTGGGCTAAATTTCCTTGAAAGTTCTCATGTAATACTAACTGCTAGATGTTTTCTTCTTCAGCTTTTACACGACATTTGCATTTTAATGTTTCTCCCCTTTTTTTGGAGATTTAGCAGAATCTCTGGTCTAATGTAATGTATTTATTTTCATGAATATCAGGTGTAATATATATCAAGTCAATGAACCACTGATGAATGAAGTGCTACTCTTGATGCTTCCACCAGGTGGCGCTTCTCTCTTATTCATACTCCGAACACCTCAATAAAGGAGTTCACTGTCAACAAGTGAACATGGACAAAATAGCTGAAAACTATTATTAACCGTTTAATTACTCTCTAAGGTGATTTCTTCTACCAGTCCACCTGTACATTGACGTAACTTGAAGTTCATGGGCCTGTAATGAACGGAGGTCCGAATAAGATCCAGTGAGTCACAAACTGAGACAGAGGCAGAAATAAACAACAGTTTCTTTACTGAGAAGAGGTTGAAGTAAGCTTCAGGATAAGATTCAGTTCTGAGTCACCTAGGGCTACTCTTCCTATTATTTACACTTGCTGAGTATTCCATAGGAATCCCTGGAATGGCACACAGAGTATAACTGAACCACAACTAATAATGCAGGTGCACGAAACTACTACAGGTGTTATTGTACCCCCTAACCATAGGATGCCCGGGTGTGGAGCCCACTGGGACGGGGTACTCTGTACCGGACTAGGGTATCACGGGGGTTATCACGGCAGTCTTTGTCTGGACCGTGTCCCGAGCCCACAAGTAAAGGTTGGGGGTTATTTACAGGGGAGAAAGTAGTGACGCCACCCGTGGTATGTGGTCAGGGTGACCACCGCAGCTGCAGAACCTCCGGGGATGATGGGTGGCAGCCTGTGATGTGACGGCTCTCCACGGGCAGAGCCTGGTCCCCGGGACAGTAGTGATGAAAACAGTTTGTGAGGGAGAACGGGGCTTGAGCACAAGGATTACAGACTCACTGTTTTATAATCCTCCAGATCTTTTACTGCAGATGGTAATTCAGCTGAGTACTGTCTGCACTCAGTCTGTACAGGGGCCGGGTTGCTCCTGTGGCGCCCCGCTATGCAGGTGATTCACCGTAACCGGGTCTTCACGTCGCAGGCGTTTGCTTCTCCTGTCATGGTTCCGTGCCTGCAGCTGTGGGGCTCGGTGGTCCAGATTAATAGTGGTTGGCTGAACAAATAAGGGTTGGATTCTTACTATCGTGACGCCACCTGCGGGAATTCCGGTGATTTCACCGGCGCTGCTTGGGCCTTCGGGGGATGTACGGCAGCAAGATGGGACGCTCCCCACAGGACAAGCGGGAGTCTCTGGGGCCAGGAGCTGCACCTGATGTTGTACGGCAGCTTCGTAGTTACTAGCATGCGGAGTAAAACAGTTCTGAAGAAGCACAGACACCAGTGTTCTCTGCAACGGGTCTTTTACTGCAACCGGTAGATGATACAGGGTATACAGATAACGGGTAACGGACTGGGTGGACTTGGCAATGATCGGTGTTGTTTCAGAGCTCCGCGGTGTTCCTCCGTTCTTATTCTGTTCTATTTTTGCCGGTGTTGCCTTAGTGCGCCAAGTTCGGGTACAAGGGGGCTACTTCAATTTCCCTGCTGGTGTATACAGCCCGGTGTGAGGGGAGCCAGATTCCTTTTTGTGGGTACTCCGCTGGTAAGACGGCTCTGATTGTGGCTGCGGTGGGGTGCTCCTAGAGAGCGGTCCCTCCACTCCTGGTTTGCTAAGCAGTGATGAACAACTTGCTAGCTTTGGAACCAGTGATCTGGTTGTTGATGGGCGCGAGTATATTTTGACCCATTAAACAAGTTTCAGTAAAGTACCCGGAGTACTTCAACTCTGCTGCATCTTCTTTCCATGAACTTATTCCTTTCACAGGATTGTTGCCCCGGAGGTCCCAGTCCTGCCTGCGGAGGACTACACCATCTCAGCCGCAATACCACCGACCTCCGGAGGACTGTGACGGCGCTGGTGCTACTTCACCAGGAACTGCAGGTGGCATCACGACAACTAACTTTGTAAATAATTCCTTGTGCATAATCCCCATTTTCTAGAGAATAGTCCCCCGGGACACGGGGTCTGGCGCGGCTGCTATTCCCCGTGACACAGCAGTTAACCCTTTGCCGCCTGATACCCGAGTACCCCACACCCTGGGGTGACACATCTCTTTCTGGCATCATGAACAGGATATCGTGCCCGATACCACCGGGTATTGTGCGCCTTGGACTTGTGCTTAGAAAGAACTTTTTACGCCATTGCTTGGCGCCAAAAATGGGTTCTCGCCATTATCAAAGGAGGACCCAAGATGGTGCCGTAGTCATGTACTAAACACCATGTGCAGGCCCGGGGGCGTGCCTCAGCCCCCAGAAGAAGGAGAGCCTAGACAGAAACGCCAAAAAGTGTGGCCGCCCAGATTGCCATCAATCAATCAGGGGGGCGGCCCACAGGAAGTTCCCAGGGAGTGCCCACCCATAAGAAGACAAACCGTAAGAGAAGGACAGAAACAACAAGGCTCCTTTGTACCCGGCAGCATGGCGGCAACCCAGTGGAGATATATCGTGCGAGAGCTGGAGCAGCAGGCCCGCGTTGAGCAAGACGACCCGGCAGCGGCGTCCCTCTTGACCATGGAGGGGGATTCTGACTACTGGCGGGATGCTTTCACCTGACTCCGCCAAGAGATGGAACAGACTTTGACTTGGGTGTGTTGGCGGTGGAGTGCCGAGCGGACATTTGAACTGTCCACTAGGAGAATGACCCGGGAGGCGGCGGTGGCCGAACAAGCAGTTGAAGAGTACCACGCCTCCTTACCACCCGTCCAGACCCGGGACATGGGAGTCCAGACTGAGCCCCTGACCTTACCACTGTCCCGGGCCAGCAGCTGTCTCCGGCTGGAGGCAGCTCGAACATCCCTAACCGCACCAGATATGGAAGGCAAGGAGGAGTATGACGACGACGATGACTGCACTGACGAGCAACCGGCGGGAGCCTCGGGGGAAAGGGGGGGGAGCACTCCAGAAGTGGCATGGTGAACCGCATGGCAGCGGCACCAGCAAGGAGTTCCCGCCATTTTAAGCTCCACGGAGACGCGAGTAACACCACGAGTCTCAAGCAGCAGTTCGCCACCCCCGCAGTACCAGTCACTGCAATGCACCCGGCAAGCCATGGATGAAAGAGACCAGGTGGCGATGCAGAGGCAACGAGAGGACTGGTATCAGCGAGAGCAGGCAACAAGGAGACTCCGCGAGGAAGCAAGAGCTCAGCCCCCACTTCCAATCGAACTGCGCAAAGGACATCCACGATGGGATCTGTATAGAGGTGAGCAGGTGACTTATGAACATTACCCAGGCCCGCTAGGCTGGTTTGCCATCCGCATTGCCCATTGTGCAGATAACCCCCATTAGACTGTAGACATTGTAATTGCAAGTAGCGAGACATTGCCCCTGTATATAGCCCCCTCACTTTTTCAAGCAACCATGCCCCTTTTGTTTTTACATTTTTCCCTTTTGCAAGTCCTGAATAATGTGTGTCCCTGTTGTTTATTTGAAGACTCAGAGACTTTCCATTTGAACTGTTCCGTATTCAATAATGCGTGCTAAGTGAGCAGCAGCCCAGCGGTGATAACACACACTGGACTGTGCTGGATTAAATATTACCGCTGGGCCTGCATACCTAGTACCGGTCGCGTTGGGCCAAGTTAAATAATGTTTGTATTATATATGTGTAACGTTTAAAGTAATGAGCCTCCCAGAAATGGGAAGAAACCTAAGCTTGCTTGTTGTAAATAGTTACTCGTGGGTATTAATGAATATAAAAATGTTTTTCACTTCCCGGTAGACAAGTACTAATACTCGCGGACGAGTATATTCAATCAAGGGGGTATGTGGCGCCCCGCTATGCAGGCGTCACAGAGGGGTACTGCACCCAAAAAAGCAGTGCAGATACTTCAGCTGCAAGTGGATTTCAGGCTGATGGGTGGAACCTACACACAAGCACCCCCACACTAGATCACATAGTGGGAGGGAACCCGGGAGGGGATATAGTCACCTCCAGGGGGAACTAGAGTCAGTAGTTAGCAGCCAGGCAGAGAGCCTGAGGGAGCAAGGAGGGTCTCTCGGCTGAGGGACCCGGGAAAGGCTAAAGAAAAATCCCAGGCGCAGACAGCCAGCCTGGGGAAAGAGAGGGACTTCAGAGAGTCCAACCCCAGCAGCTTACCGGGCAGGGCTGCCAATAGGGCCTTAAAGGCCATACAGCTGTAAGGGGCCCGGCGATCAGTGGAGAGTACGTGGCCATACAAACAGCTGGGGGGGGGGTCCGGGCGCACTGGCTGTGGGCAGGGCCATTTGGAGTAAGGTGGCCCGTCCCCTTTGGCCAGCACAGTAGTTCGTACGCCGAGTCTCGTCGTCGTCACCAGGGGCGGGGCCAGGCTGAGACGAGATCAGCGTGTGACTGACTGTGCTGCTCTCTGCTGCTCTGCCTCTGCTCTTTGCCAGAGCGGCGCAGCCAGCCAGCAAAGCATTGAGCAGCTGCACTGTCATGATGATCATCATCCTGCTCCTGCAGAGTTCGTGCCCGCGGCCCAGCCATTGCCCAAACACTGCAATAAGAGTGGTGTGCCGCGCCGCCACCGTCCACCACACCACCAGAGAGGCCGGACCTGGCCTGCTGGGACCATCACACACACACAGGCTGGGCAGGCCAGCAGGCAGCAGCCATTGCAGCAGGGGCCCTGTCCCGCCCACCCTCTGTGAAATGTATGCGAGTGCTGCCTGTGTAGCTGTGTAGGGGTCCCGCCTGCGGCCTGCCCATCACCGCCACCCACCCCAGGCTGGCTCAATGATGATTGATTGATGATGATGATGACCACTGCCTGCCCGGCCGCCGCCCAGGCCCACCCACCCTCTATTACCTGGGGGCCCGGCGGCCCGCCCATCCACGCTCACCCCAGGCCTCAATGCACAGGGAACTGCCCAGCCGCCACCCAGGCCCGCCTAGCTGCCGGCCAGCCACTATTACCCTGTGGGGCCCGACCCGCCCACCCCATGCCTTAATGCACAGAGGGCCCGCCCAGCCTCTATTAGCCTGTGGGGGCCCGGCCCGCCCATCCCAGGCCTCAATGCACTGGGGGCCTGCCCGGCCACTGCCCAGGCCCGCCCAGTCTCTATTACCCTATGGGCCCGGCCCGCCCACCCCATGCCTCAATGCAGAGGGGGCCGGCCAGGCCCACCCACCCTCCAAACAGTGTATTAACTGGCTATAGCCAGGACCTGTCCCGCCCCCTCCTGCCCTCTCCTGCCCATCCACCAAGCCAAAGAGAGGCTGTGAAAGAGACCAGGCAGACGCCATTACGCGTCTCACCCCCACCCCTCCACCCACACAGTACCAGAAGTTCTGGATTCTGGAAGTCAGAAGAACATCAAGAATCAAGGCTACACGTTGGACCCTGGAGCCTGGGCTGGGGAAGGACGGACCCCACCACAGCATGTGGTGGTGTTGCCGGTCGGACTGCCGGTGGAAACAGCCGGGCAGGAGGAGGACGATGACGAGGCCTACAGGCACCAGCACTTACTGGTTAGATTAGAATAACGCAGCACAAATGGTCTGTGGTCATATGGTGGCCATGGCAGCCGGTGGAGGGCAGGCAGGGCCTGGGCAGGGTGATGTCACTGATGGGCGCTGGTGTATGGGGCCGGGTCCCGCCGAGCCTGGGTGGGGGGTGGTGGGCACTGCAGTCAGGGCCAGGGCAGGGTGTCGGCTTAGCTGGCTGGTACATGAAGCCCCATCGGCGGACTAGGAGGGGTGGCAGTCAGGGCCAGGGCAGGGTGACGGCGGCTGGATAGCCACTGTGTATGGGGGGCCGGGCCCCACTGAGCCAAGGTGGGGAGTGGTGGGCACTGCAGCCAGGGCAGGGTGTCGGCTCAGCTGGCTGGTACATGAGGCCCCGCCGGCGGACTAGGAGGGGTGGCAGTCAGGGCCATGGTGACGTCACTGACAGCCGCTGGTGTTTGGGGCCGGGCCCCGCCGAGCCAAGGTGGGGGGTGGTGGGTACTGCAGTCAGGGCCAGGGGAGGGTGCTGGCTCAGCTGGCTGGTACATGAGGCCCCGCCGGCGGACTAGGAGGGCTGGCAGTCAGGGCCATGGTGACGTCACTGATGGCTGCTGGTGTTTGGGGCCAGGCCCTGCCGGTAATTGGTGAGGATGTGGTGCAAAAGTGGAGTTTTTCCAACAGTGTGTGTGAAATTATGGATGGTTTGAGGGGTTTGGGGCGGAGCTTTGTGGGGGCAGAGCATGGGTGGGGCAGAGCATGGGTGGGGCAGGGCTTGGTGGGGTGGAGCATGGGTGGGGCGGAGCATGGGTTGAGTCTCAGGGGGGCCCCAAAATTTTGCCAGTAAGGAGCCTCGAAATTCCTAGTGGCAGCCCTGTTACCGGGCACCGGAGCCCGCACCTGTGGGATCCTCCAAGGACCACAAAAAATCCGGTGAACTAGGAGCATATCTATTATACTGCCCAGACTCTCAAGCAACCAGAAGAGGGGACCTGGCACAGCAGGGTGAAGTTGCAGTGTTAAGAGAAGGTTACCCGACGGGAGTGAGGAGAGTGAGAGATAGCAGGAGGCCAGATCCGCTTTATGGGGTCAGACTTCACACACACTACTGGGAAGCAGGGAAGAATTGAAAGAGAAAGGGCACACACTGAGGGTTGCATCCAGCTACCTGTGATCTGCTTGCAGCCACCCGTTAGCTACTTGCCTGTGTAACATCTTGCTGCACTGAACTGTAACCATCGCTGCTAAAGTTTCAGTAAAGTACCTGGAGTGAAGTGACTTCGACTCTGCTGCATCTTTTTTCCATGAACTTATTCCTTTCACAGGATTGCTGCCCCGGAGGTCTCAGTCCTGCCTGCGGAGGACTACACCATCTCAGCCGCAATACCACCAACCTCCGGAGGACTGTGGTGGCGCTGGTGCTACTTCACCAGGAACTGCAGGTGACGTCACGACAACTAACTTTGTAAATAATCACTTGTACATAATCCCCATTTTCAAGAGAATAGTCCCCGGGACACTGGGTCAGGCGCAGCCCCCATTCCTTTTGACAGAGCAGTTAACCCTTTGCTGCCTGATACCTGAGTACCCCACACCCTGGGGCAACACACTCCCACCCTGGCCAGGTCCTTTGGCTCCCTGTTTCTGCACTGTGTGTGGCCTTGCTGCCGCTTTAGCTAAGCTGCCGGCCCTATCTCCCCTCACGGGTACCAGTTGCTAGGCAACTTTAGTCTTGTCCTATGTTCCTGACCCTTCCGTGTTACTTCGCTGTGGTACAGTGAAGATGTGGGACCTTCACTAATCCGGTGTTCACTATGCTGTATGTTTCAGGCACTGTCCCGGATCCGGTATCCGTTCTTTGCGCGCCTCTGGGGTGAGTTTCAGGGTAACTCTGTCTCCCAGGTGTGTGTGGCGCCCCTGCTTCCAGGAGGCCACAAAGGGAACTGCAGCCAGGGATCACACGTCCTGGCAAAGTGGGGTGTAGGAGCGCAGAATCTGAACAGAGCCAGTGCGAGCTGCAGAGAGAAAGCACGTCCGAAGCCAGTACCCTCAGAAGTGTGAAGAAAGAGAGGGATGGTGACACCCGGGCCCTAGAACTACAGCCGAGATGACAGACTGCAGGCGGAGTAGCCCTCCTATGGCACTGGAAGACACAGTAGAGAGAGCCTGGTAGCGCCTCACACGGGAGGACTGCTGGAGGCTGGGCTGAGTAGAGTGTCGGCTCTAGAGGGGACCGTAGTTTCACCCGGCATCCCCAGACAACCGACGGGGGACCACAGCTACACGTTAGGGTCCCTACCCCAAAGGACAGGCAGCTCAGTGACAACCAGGAGGACCCACAGGGGCCCGAGTCACCGCCATACTGTCCAGAGACGCACACCAAGCGAATACAGAAACAGAGATAGAATAAACAGCCCGGAAAGGACACAGAGGCAGAGTGAGGGGTCACAGAGAGAAGAGACCTGGCTGCAGAGAGTAAAGGGAACCCGGAGGGGAGAGTGAGCCCATGTACTGAGAATTGAACTGAGACTTGTAAGAACTGCACTGAACTGTAACTTGAACTTGAGAAGTAAACACGGAGAACCCTGAATACGTCTCCCTTGTCTGTCTCTGCATGCATGCTACTCCCTCCATACAGGCTCGCAGCCGATTCCCACCTGCAGAGCCACAGCTTGCCGGCTCCATAACTGAGGAAGGATCCCTGCAGCATCTGGACAGTAAGTGTACTGCATTCAGCACCAGGCCTGCACACTACACTATAGACGTTAATCATCACTGCCCCGGGGAACACAGTTCTGCCCACGGGAACTATTCCATCTATGCTGCCATTACATCATCCCCGGAAATATCCCCTTGTTATTGCCAGGGCCCTTGACACAGTCCGGACCAGGACCACCCGTGACTTCCCCAGTAGCAGACCCGGTCCGGTACTGAGTACCCTGTCCCAGTGGGCTCGACATGTTTCTCTGCTTCTCCTTTCCTCAGACCCTGGCTTGGCCTGGAACTGGACAGCAGACCGTGGGGTGAGCCTAAAGCAGCTCTTTTACACTCAGGTCCTTCTTCCTCAGTGCTTCCCCGCACTGAACTGCCCACTTCCTCTCCACACCAGAATATATAGGGAAGCAGCTTTAGCCCCCCTTCTGGCCTGGAGGCGCTAGTGTAGTGTTGTGGGTTGTGAGGCAGTTAACCCTTTGTGGTGTTACTGTGGCACATGAACCCTGGGGTGCCACACGGGTATCTTGACTCACGGTACTGATAACCTCTGGTGGAGTCCCACACAGGCCTGTGATTCATTTTGGCTGCAGCTACTCTCAGGATTTTTTGGCGCCAAAAAAATGATTCAAACCAAAAACAGGGACTTTAGTTCTGTTGCCTGAAAACACTGTTAGAGGAAAACACTTCAATAGGCTTGTCAGGTCCCCCTCAATATGGTGGCACACTATCCCCTCCCTCCTTTAGCAATTACTCAGTCTCCCTGGCAGCAGATCACCTGTTTTTCCATGGGGAATATGTCCACCCTCCTTTTTCCAGATACGGGCCACCTGTCCCGTTCAGCACACAGTCTCTAGTCCATCCAGCATGGACTTCCACAAAACTCCAGGGAGTCACACATCTCTCATGTGCTCTGCATTCGTCCTAATGCAGAGAACTTCACCAGAGCAAGGAATTATCAACCCCCAGCAGAGAAGCTTGCAGAGAAAACAGTCAGAACAAAGCTCAAACTTTACACTCCCTAACAGCATCTCTTCTTCTCTCTCTGCACACCACACTTCTCTCCTCTCTTCCCTTAACCTTTCTGCTCAGACTTCCCTCAGCACTCAAGGTTTCCCAGGCTCCCTCTAGTTTTGCCTCAGCCAGGACACTGCTGGATCCTAAAGCTCTCATGCTGTTGCTCATACTTACAGAGCTGGGTGCAGACAGAAGCATACTGTTACATTCCACACTCTTACAGGTCTCATCTTTAATATTTTTTAATAATTAACATCTTTAATAGTATTAGGCTTTTTCTATAGGCCAAAGGGACTTTTAGAGCCCCCTATTCTCCAGGGCCATGTATAGGCATCCGGTGACATCCTGGAGCCGACTGGATTCATGTAACGTCTGATTCTGGCCATTACAATTATTCCTTACATTATAAAGTTTCTTCTGCAAACATTACAATAATAATAAATAAGTGCTTGTGATTTCCTTAACAGGAATTTCTCATGTTTCGAATTAAAAGTTAAAAAGGTAAATAAAATATTAATGGTTAAACAATCGTCCATATATTCCCCATACGTTCCCTAAACATATTATTCCTCTTGCATAACATAATAAAATAAGGCTTTTTATAGCCACATGCAAGAATAAATTAACAATTTGGCAAAATGTGATCAATATTCCTGGCAATTTTTCCTTTAATGATGTAATGGGGATTTTTCATCTACTTGCCACAGGGTGGATTCGCCCCTATCAAACATTAATGGTCTGATTTATTATTGCGGCTAGTATTTGGTATTTTTTTTTACATTCGTCCCCGGGGAAAGGTTTGGAGTTTCCAGATGTTTTTCCTAATCCATTGTCTGAGTTGTCAAACTGATTTTTGTGCAAATGGACTCCAATTGTTCCATGGAGCGAAACTCAACTTCTTGTGTTACAATATCACAAAACCCCTGAAAAATAGAAAGATATATATATAATTATATATACATTTTTTTTTTTTTATATTTTGCGCTAAATTCAATTACTGCGGGCATCTTTTTGAAGAATTTTGTGCAAAAAATAGAGCAATGAATAAAAAAAGGACTTAAAAAAATTGCAAATCATGAGCCGGGGCCTAGAAGTCAAAGACCGGAGTGGGAACCTATTAATGCTTATCATGCACACATGAAGGTTCTGACTTGGGGTGTTTTCACAATAATGTTTTGCTGCCTTCCGGGTAAAGCCGGTACGCTATCTGAGCCGATTTATCCACAATGAATTTCAGTGGGGACTCCAGCACACGCTGGGGCATCAAAAATCTGGATCTGACCGGATACAGCACACTGCCGCTCTAAGTAGAGTAGTCTTAAATGGGTCCGGATCTGGAAAAGGACCGATCCGACCATGTCTGATCTGGTTTCCATATTCAGCCTCACCCAACAACTCCCACTAGGCGTGTTCTACGAAACATTGCAACTCTTCAATTGATTTGGCAAAAAATACAAATGCAACTGGTTGCAACTGCAGTGGTATTATGCTGGATCAGAGTATTGGATTCGGCATAATGGTGCTGCGGTTGCATCCGGTTTCAGGATCCGGTCGGACACCTTTTCTGCTAGATCACCCCCGGAACACAAGTGTAACACCAGCCTTAAGAGTTTTTTTTTTTTTTTATAACATTTATAAAATGCAGAAATATTACTTCTCTGCCTACACAACGAATAACTATGATCTATCAGGAGGGAGTCCAAACTCAGGAAGGACCTGGTTTACGTTAAAGCCCGTTGCACTGATGATGGTGCTTCCAAAAAGCTAGATCTTACTGTTTTGTTTGCATTGATTACATCAGAACATATAACTGTATAATTTTTTTGTTTTAATTCCAGTTATTTGATATTGATGGCGATGGAAGTATCACAGAAAAAGAGTTTAATTCACTATTGAGATCTTCACTGGGCGTCCCAGACCTTGATGTTTCCACGCTTTTCCAAGATATGGATGCGGATGAATCGGGAAAGCTGTCTTACGGTAAACAGGCCAGGAGATGCAAATCATCCTTGTAACATACAGTCATGGATAAAAGCATTGATTATCACCAAAGTGCGGACCCTTGGAAATTCTGGTTCTGGGGATTCAGCAGGACTTAATATAAAGTTCTGTTCTGGACCCAAGCATCATTGGAAGTCACTGATTAGTAGTGGCGTAACTTCAGGCCCTGGGGCCCCGATGCGAAGGCTCCAACGGGGCCCCCAATTATTGCAAATCTTTAATATTAGTCTTTTTCTATGGGCCAAATGGACTTTTGGGGCCCCCTAGGCTGCAGGGCGATCGCAACCCCTGCACCTATTGTAGTTACGCCCCTGCTGATTAGGCAGTTCGGATCTCCACCCACATACAGCCATAAACAAAGTACTTCTGGGGGAGGGAAGACAAAATGTTGCCCTTTTTTTGTAAACACTACATCCAATAAGGCTGATGTTTACATCTAGTGCAGCCATTCAAATACTGTAAGAGGCTTGTACTGGGCTGCGCACCGAGAGTAACCGAGCACAGAGAGTACCCAAGCACAGTGAAGTACGTAAAGCACTCAAACTCAAAACCTAAACACTGAAAATTTTTTTAAATTCTGTGTTTGGGACGAACTTTGAACTTTAAAGTCCGGTTTGCTCATCCTTTGATTTACATCAGATTCTTTATTCATGGCACAAATGAATGGTCTCAGGATGCTGTTGGCAAACACATGTCTCATGGTAGCACTCAACTTTTCTTTTTCACATTTCCAGAAAAGTCATCTTGAATCTGCAGCACACATGGGACTAGGTTACTCAACCTTTCGGGGTTAGGAGTTCGAGATGGTTACAGTAGCCATCCCCAGAGGTTGTGTCCTGCCTGGACGTTGTTAAGGGATTATTTACAGGGGATTAAAGTCTACGGTTTGTTGTGACGCCAGCTGAGGGTTCTGGTCAGGGATGACTAACGCTGCAGGTTAGTAGTCCAAAGGAATAGATTGTGGTGCAGTTAGATGGAGCAGCAGGAGCAGCCACTGGGTGTATTAGTAGGTGTTGAGTAGAGGACACGGTAGAGGTTGTAATGCATTGTGACAGCTCTGCAAGTTGGGAGCAGAGAGATGCAGGAAGGACCAGACCACACAAAGTTCTTGTGGTTCTTACCAATTACTGAAGGCTCAGTGCAGTTACAACCCAGCCGGGGTACATCAGTTTAGTCTGGCCAGCCCATGAGTATTCATATTCCACTTTGCCGAAACACAGGCTATATTTGGCCTTCCTTGCTGCCTTCTTACATTCTGGCACTTGCTACTGAAATGCCCCTGACCTGCACGTGGGGTTTGCTCTTCTCCCACCGCCATTTTAGCGAACTAGTTCTTACACCGTTCTTTCACACTTCTTAAAGAGAACCTGTCACCTCCATAAAGCACCCAAGCCTATCACTACCTGTCCCTGCATATTCCTATTACTAGTCTAACTATCCCTTTCTGCCCTAAATATACCCTGTGACTGTCTAATAAAATGTGTTTATAACTTACTCATTATTATGATAATGATTCGGGGGGCTAGAGTTGCTAGCCCCCTTGGCATCCTCTCCGTGTCCTGTGGCCGCCTCCTGTATAGTTTATCACACTCCGATGGGCGTTATATTGACTTCCAAATGCTCTCCCCTCAGCCTGCCTCTCTGCTCTGCAGAATGCGGGGTATGACGCTGAATGTGTCATTTCCGGAACTGCGGGGCCCCATAGAAACCCACTGTTTACCTTAGCAGCGGCTCAACCATGAAGCTGCTGCTAAGAAACCCGATGTTTACCTTAGCAGCGGCTCCACTGTGGGCTCAACTGCACCATCCCAGCACCTGGAGAACAGGGGCACTACAGTCTCTAACCTCTGGTGGCAGTTTACTCGGAGGGGCGCCATACTACCTCTTGTCCTCTACTGATTGTCCCGTCGTTGCCAATCCCTGCAAGCAGGTAGCTGTGGGTCCTATGAGCGATAATCTGGCAATAATCTTGATTGTCCTCTAACCCTTATGTAGCCCCTTGCGCCTGGCGAGGGTCCTCTAAGTTAATCACTGTACAAGTAGCCCAGTGACCTCCAGTTTCAAGGTTGGTACTGAAGTTAAGTTTCCCAAACCGAATTGGGGCTGGTACCCCTGCTGCAGCTAGCTCCTCTCTGTGGCTTGATCAGCCTGCAGCAGATTTGTGTCCTCGGGCCTGGGACTAGCATCTAACTCCACGTGTAGTACTATCTTTGCTAGCTGCCCGACTGGATCTCACTAGAGCTTTCTCCTCTCTTTCCACCCACCTCTAATCCAACTACTTCCTCCAGCCAGTAAGTGGGGACTGCTGTGAATGTGACTTTCTTCCGCCCAGCACCTCCCTGGCCTGAAGTTTGGATGTGTTGGGTGCATTTAGGGGTCTCGGCAAAGCTTTCCCCTCTTACCTTTAGGCATCATACCATACATGTAAAATACATGAAATACCATTAGTGGCAGCTGGACCACAGGGGCACCACAGAGCTATCACTCAGGCAACCATTCACACTCTGCTACAGTGTAAGGGCAGCAATGATGGCACTGAAATCTCATCATTGTGCTTAAAGAAAAACTTTCTCATTGAAAATGCAGTCCAATCTGCAGGGAAGAGATTCTGTATATCTCTAAAGGCCCCATTACACCTAACAATGTCCCACTGATCCGACCAACAATGTGGATTGCTGGGACATCGTTAACTGATCACTGGTGATCTGTCAAACAGGCAGACTCACCAGCGATCAGGACCAGCGAGAACGCTGGTAACCAAGGTACACATTGGGTAACTAAGCGCAGCGCTGTGCATAATTACCTGACGTTTACCCTGGTTACCATCTCCCAGCGTTTGCTGGTTTCCCACTGTCACACACTGATACTGGCCGGCCAGCGGGAGACCAACAATAAATTTATGGTCCAGGTCATTTACCAACGACCAACAGTCAACGAACTTATCGTTGGTAGTTGGTAAATGTCACACACAAAGATGTCGTAACGACACTGCATTGTACCAAATCGCACCGATCAAGCCACTTTAGAACCTGACCTTACAACAGGGTCCCTTGGATTATGTCCATGGAGTGGCTGGTGGAGCGAGCTGGCAAAGAAGAATTGCAGCCAGGGAATGTTAACTAACTTTTCCTCATAAACCAACTGATAAATAGTCAAACTTTACTATAAAAATAAAGATAATACAAATATGCAAAAGCAAATATGTAATGAATCCAGTCTACTATGAGAGGCTGGATGTATCTGCTGTCTTCACCATCGCAATTCTTCGTGGATAATTTTTTTTATTTGTATTTCTTGTAGAGGAGTTCAAAAACTTTTTCCTCAATCATCCGGAATATGCCAAATTATTTACAACCTACCTCGACCACCAGAAATATTATTTGCACGTTTTGCAACAGGAGGACGAAGAAGATCGAAATCTCGAACCCTTCTTAGCGGGAAATGAAGACGTTAACAGCAGCACAGAGGAATCTTCTAGTTCATCCGACAAAAAAGACGACTGAGTGGGGCGAATTTCTATAAGTTGTTAGGATGTTCGAGGCTTTCCACAATCTTCATCTCACTGGGCAATAACTTATTAGGGCATTCTAAGGTTGGGTAAATCTTTAGAAACTTGTTGCATTTTTTTGTCATATTTCTTTGTTCAGTTGTTTAACACATTTTTTGCTTTGGTTATTTTTTTTTTATAGCAAATCTGCCACAAGTGAACATATTCTTTAGGTGCCAACACTTAAAATGCCCCAAAAGGGTTAAAATGGGTTAGGGTGTAATTATTATATATAGGTAAGCTAAAGAACCATATTTGCCATGTTACATACCATGAAAATATGACATGTTGGAAAAATGTGTAAAACTTCAGTTTTTATTTAACATTTTTATTCACAGCCCACTGATTCCCACGACAGCCGTCAATACACACAATCCTGATTCAGCTGCACTGCCAATATTTGCATACAATGCTATGCTACATTGACAAATTAATTGACTGACATCTGGTACTTCTGCTTCATATCTATTGTGATGCTAATTTATGTTTATTACTTCTTTTTGTTATATTCTTGTTCTTTTTTTACCTACTAATAAAAACTTCTTAAACATTTTTGCACTGCACTTTATATCTTTTCTTAAGGCTAAAGGTCTAATTATTTCTCTTAAGGCCACTTCACACACTACAACATCGCTAACGATGTCGCTGCAACGTCACAGGTTTTGTGATGTAACAGCGACCTCTCCAGCTTTGTTATAGTGTGTGACAGCCACCAGCGACCTGGCCCCTGCTGTGAGGTCGCTGGTTACTGCACGTTGCTCAGGACCATTTTTTGGTCCCAAGTCTCCCACTGGTCAGCACACATCGCTGTGTGTAACAGCGAGAGACGAGTGAACCAGTGACCCCACAGGCTGGTATCCATGATAAACAGTGGGTAACTAAGCAGCGTGCGCTGCTTAGTTACAGCTGTTTATCATGGATACCAGCGATCTCACGGGTGCTGAGTCGCTGGTGAGTCTGCCTGTTTGACAGCTCACCAGCGACTCCAGAGAGACTTTCCAGCGATCCCAGCCAGGTCGGATCGCTGGAAAGTCTGTGTGTGACGGTACCCTTGGGCTACATTCAGGGGACACCTATCACATTTTTCCTGTTGATCTGGACACACTAAGTAATAGTGGCTGCGGAGCAGAATATGTGGCGCCTTGGCATTACAGGTAGCCACAGACCTACCTAAAACATGGATGGATTTCCACAGTGGGTACCCCATACACATACACCACCTTCCACCCCAGACCTGTAGCGGGAGCCCCACTTGCTGCCTTTAAGCAAGATCCCCCTATAAATACTGGTGCTGGGGGCGGAGTTAGTCAGAGTGTGCAGTCGCTAGGAAAACTGTGAAGACGTCCTGGTGTGTCGGGGCCGCGTTAGGCCTGAGCCAGTTGACAACTGAGCAGTTATCAGCCTAGCCAGTGCAGGGGCCTAAGAGTGAGGTCGAAGGCAAGGCATAAAGTAACAGAGAAACAGCATACTGGGGGCAGAGGGGCCATACTGGTTCACCCCAGAAAGCTACCTGTTAAAGTTGATCAGTTTACTCTGGTTAGTTGCAATTTATTTGTATAAAGAGCTCTACACAGGTATACCTGGTAATGGCTTATTACCCAATTGATGACACTGACTCATGGTCTTCAAGAGAGTAGGCAAACGTTTATTGTGGCAGGAGGTTATATATGTTACAGAAAGCTTAGAAAAAATAGGTTGCATCATACAATGACTAATATGATGAATATGCATTATAGACAGTTTTGGAATAATTAATTAGTGACCTTTAAGAAAGTTACAGAAGATAAGAACGGTACACTCGGGCTTACATATGGCTTGGTAGTCTTATCTAAAGAGCAAGGACAAAAGCAAGAACCTGCTGAGTTGTGCTGACTTCACTAAACAAACTGTTACAGAGGTTTCTAGTCAGAATAGACATGATAAACTAATAAAATGGCTTCTTTAGATACAATATGGCGGAAGCTATATAGTACATATGATATCGTCTTTAACACACCTGGACACCGAAGTCCGAGTCTGCATGAGAGCATTTAGCCCAGCAGAAATACCAGTTCACCGTGGAGACTTTAGTCTCCCGGGCATCTGTGTAACAACCAAGAAGGGAGCCAGACACCGCAGGAGAGGATATAGTGGTAGTCCATACAAAGGTTTCCCACTACAACACACAGGTGACAGAAGAGCAGGAGGCCAGGCCAAGTTACACACAGGTCAGGGGCTTCACAAAAGGAAAAGAGACGAGGAGGCTTTATCCATCACTCACTGTGGGGTGCCAGAAGTGTTTCCCGACCACCAGAGAGTACCCTGGACATTACCTGCAATTCCACCAGTAAAGGTACAGAAACAACTTGCTGTGTGTGTGTCGATTCCTCAGTCCCTGACCTGCCCTCTACAGAGATTGCCACTGCTGCCTGGCAGCATGGCCAACTCCCTGCATCTACCCTTGTCACCTTTCCACAAACCCAAGGACTCTGCTCCGCCTGTGCGGAGCTATATCACCCAGCTGCCCATCAATCATCCCCGGAGGCCCACAGCAGTGCTGGTGCATTCATCAGAAACCACAGGTGGCATCACAAGACTTTTTTATTCCCTTTTTACTTTTCCCCAATTTTGAGTTGACCACCAGGGCTACGGGTCCGGGCAGGCCACCAGTGACATCCCTCCAACTCCATGCCCGGGTTCCAGATTCCCATAGACCCCTGGGTGAATCAGATTTCTGGTGTCACGAACAGGAGTTCGTGCCCGGTCTAACTGGGTATTGTGTGCCGTGTGTATAAGCTGTGCTTCGTGAACTGTTAACACTGTGCCGCCATTACTGTACCATCGAGTGAGGAAAAAAAGGGGGTGTAACGGCCAAAAGCGCAAAGACAAAGCTCACCCCACGCTCTGCAGAGTACTGACAAGGCGCAGCGGCCTAATCCGGAAACTCATGAACGCTTAACTCCCTGCCTGCGGAGTCACCACTTATTTAACTATACAAAAACTGGCTGCGATTCACTAGGGGGGCACCAAAATGTCAGCTATATCGAGCGATGATGAAACCCCCTTCCTAGACCCTGTGAATCAGCTCAGACAAAGTATGTCCGCAGCCAGTAGAGCATCCGTACCACCGGGTGCTGTAGCGTCGATCATGCCGATCTCGCTACCGTATGTCCCGGGGGCTAAGTGGTTACCCCAGTATGATGGCCGTCCAGATACTTGTCAGCATTTAAAAGGAAGATCTGCAGTATACTAGATATGTATGCAATGACTGGCAAGCAGAGGGCTGCTGTTGTATTGGGACAGTTACCGATGCAGCAGAGCGGCAGATTGAAACCTGGTCCGCGGCTGTGGAAGAATCAGTAACTACAATCTTTGATAAGCTGAAAATTGCTTTTGATGACTGTAATGAGACTGACATCCGAATGCACTTTTACCACTATTCTCAGCAGCCGGAAGATGACATCAGAGCCTATGCCTGGTGTCTGCAGGAGACGCTGCAAGCTGTAAAACAAAACCTGCTAGCGTGCCGGATGAGAATAAGGTGCTAATTGAGCAGTTCACCCGGGGACTACGGTCACCAGAGGACAATAAAACCATGCGCTGGTGGTCCCTAAGCAACCCAGATGCCGATTTTCACACTTGAAAGGACATGGCTATTAAGGGGTTACAACTAGAGATGAGCGAGTACTAAAATGCTCGGGTGCTCTAAGCTCGGGCCGAGTATCCCAAGATACTCGTGTACTCGGGCCAAGCACCGAGCCCAATGTTATCCTATGGGAGACCCGAGTATTTTTCTGACATGACCCCCGGCAGCATGGAAAAACCCTAAAAATGTCACAAAAGTATCAGAACAGTGCTGAAAAGATATGGGAACAGCATGGGGAAGACCGCTGTAAGCATTTCAGACTCTAAGGTCACTGCTGTGAACAATGTTGTCAGACTATTACACCACTTTTACAGACTGTCAAGAAAACGTTACAAAATTAAACCAAAACGGATTTTCCTGGAGAAAATATTAAGGCTCATACCCACTTGTGAGACAGAGTTGGTGTATGTTAGTTTTTTGGATTACATGAAAGATTTTTTTTTTTTTTTAAATTGTGTGGCACTCCCATGCCCCTGGGAAGAGACGTAGATGAGGGCCTCTTTAAATAATGTGCCCATTATAAGGAAGTAGGTCTTTTGTAGGGTTGGCCTAGGCAGGGCTGACAAAAGTTGTGTGGCACTATGATGCCCCTGGATAGAGGCGTGCATGAGGGCCTCTTTTAATATTGTGCCCATTAAAAGGAAGTGGGTTTTTTGTATTATGGCCCTAGGCAGGGCAGCTAAAAATTGGGAGGCACTCCCATGCCCCTGGGAAAAGACGTAAATGAGTTAGGCTGGTTTCACACTACGGATTTTTTAAATCCGATGCTGTCCGATAAAAATCGGACAGCATCGGACCGATTTTGGGCCCCATGCAACCGAATCGGATGTGCACTAAATGCCATCCGATTTGGTCCGATCCGATTCTGTCCGATTTTTTTATCGGTGCAAAAATCGGAGCATGCTCCGATTTTTGCAACGAAAATAAAATCTGACAAAATCGGATCGGACCAAATCGGATGGCATTTAGTGCACATCCGATTTGGTCCGATCAATTTATCATGGGGCCCTATGGAGCAGGGTCCGAGGAAACATTGGATGTCTCCTCGGACCCGATTTTACTGTACTTAGCATGCTCAGTACAGTAAAACTGCTCCAAACTGGAAGGCAGGGGTTAAAAAAAAAAAAAAAAAAAAAATAAAAGTTTATGCTCTCCTCTCCACGAGCCCCCGCCGACTCTGCAGGCTCCCAGTGTCTGCAGAGGTCTTCTACTGCAGTACAGGACCTGCGTTGATGTCACAGTCACGTGACAGCAGGTTACCATGGTGTAACCTGCTGTCACGTGACTGTGACATCACCGCAGGTCCTGTACTGCAGTAGAAGACCTCTGCAGACACCGGGAGCCTGTGGGAGACGGCTGGAGACGGCGGGGGCTCGTGGAGAGGTGAGCATAGACTTTTATTTTTTTATTTTTTTCAGCCCGGAGGCTACGATTTAATGCCGGAACGCATCTGATTCCAGGCATCAGAAGGGAGCCGATGCTGTCCGAATTTATCGGACAGCATAGTCTCCCTTCAAAATCGTAATGTGAAGGTAGCCTTTCATGAAGGCCTCTGTAAATAATGTGCCCATTTTAAGGAAGTGGGTCTTTTGTAGGATTGCCCTAGGAAGGGCATTGCGATGCCCCTGGGAAGAAACATGGAGGAGAGCCTCTAAAAAATCATTCCCATTACAAAGGAGCGGGTCTCCTGTACTTGTAATGCCCATTCTGTAAGCATGGACTAAAACATTTACCCCTGGGGGGTATACATGAAACTAATGCCTAACTTTTGAACGTTTAGGGTCATCATCATCATAAATATGATATAAAAAAATTATGGTTTTGTGGCATCATGAACCACGGTCACACCGATCATATGATGGTGGCGGATGAGGAGAAGGAGGAGCAGTACAGCAAGTAGCCAAAGACATGAAGTGTGTATCGATGTGTGGGTGTGCGGAGGTGCATGGCAATCTACCGGCACAAAATTTAAATTCCGCTACCATTTGGTGGTGGGGTGGTGAAGTCAGGCCCAATCCAACCCTTGTTCATCTTGATCAAAGTCAGCCTGTCAGCATTTTCAGTTGACAGGCGGGTGTGTTTATCTGTAATGATTCCACCTGTGGCACTAAAAACACGCTCTGACAAAACGCTAGAGGCAGGGCAGGCCAGGACTTCCAAGGCGTAGAGAGCCAATTCCTGCCACGTTTCCAGCTTGGATACCCAATAATTATAAGGCACAGAGGAGTCTCGGAGCACTTTAGTACGATCAGCAAGGTACTCCCTCAGCATCTTAGCAAACTTTGAGGTCCTTGTGACACTACCCCGCACCTCAGAGCCTGTAGTACAGGAGGTGCTGAGAAAAGTGTCCCAGATCTTTGAGAGTGTTCCCCTACCTCTGCTGGATTGGACTTGTGCCTCTCTCAGCTGGATGCCTTGGTTGTCCACTGAATAGTGACCTCTGCCGCTAGCGTTTTCAGAAGGGAATTTTTTGACTAATTCCGCAACTACGGCCTTCTGGTACTGCAGCATTTTTGTAGACCTCTCCGCCTCAGGAATAAGAGAAATAAAGTTCTCTTTGTAGCGTAGGTCTAAAAGTGTCACCAACCAGTAATGAGTGTCCGCCAAGATCTTGATAACACGAGGGTCATGAGACAGGCAGCGTAACATAAAGTCAGCCATGTGCGCCAGACTGTTAACAGGCAAGACTTCAGGGTCCTCACCAACAGCATGAATGGCCATACTGACCTCATCCTCCTCCTCCTCTCCCCTGTCCTCTGGCCATCCACGCAGAACCGACGGTCTGACGGTTGTGCATGTATTACCGTCAATTTCGCATGAAAGTAGCTCTATTTCTTCAACTTCATCCTCCTCCTCGTCATAGTCCTCCAATGCACGTTGGGATGAGATGAGGCTGGGCTGTGTGTAATCACCCAGTACGGTTTCTTGCTGCAAGTCATCGTGCTCCGCCTGCAATGCACAGTCTTTGATGTTGAGCAGAGAGCGATTTAGAAGACAGAGAAGCGGGATGGTGACGCTAATGATGGCGTCATCGCCGCTCGCCATCTTGGTGGAGTCCTCAAAATTTTGGAGGACGGTACATATGTCGGACATCCATGTCCACTCCTGAGGTCTTATGTGTGGAGTTTGAACCGTATACTGACGGCCTAGTTGATGCTGGTACTCAATAACTGCCCTCTTCTGCTCACAAATCCTGACCAACATGTGCAGTGTGGAATTCCATCGCGTGGGGACATCACACACCAGTCTGTGAGCCGGAAGCTGCAAACGCCGCTGAAAGTCGGCAAGGCCGGCAGAAGAAGTAGGTGACTTTCTAAAATGGGCACACAGGCGGTGTACTTTGACGAGCAGATCACACAGCTCCGGGTAGGATTTAATAAACCGCTGAACCACGAGGTTGAGCACATGGGCCACGCATGGAACATGTGTCAGCTCGCCTCGCCTCAGAGCCGCCACAAGGTTCCGGCCATTGTCACACACGACCATGCCTGGCTGTAGGTTCAGCGGTGTGAGCCAGTGATCTGCCTGCTGTTTCAGAGCTGTCCACAAGTCTTCAGCGTTGTGGGGTTTGTCACCTACGCATATTAGCTTTAGCACAGCCTGTTGCCGCTTAGCCAAGGCAGTGCTGCAGTGCTTCCAGCTTGGGACTGGTGTGGAGGGTAAAGTGGAGGAAGAGGAGGAGGAGGCTGAGGAGCATGACATGCCAGAGCTGTACACTGTGGGTGAAAACCCTGACTGAGTTAGGGCCTGCAATCCTTGGTGTCGGAAGGACGTGTTCCGTCCTAAGCTCAGACTGGGTCCCGGCTTCCAGAATATTAACCCAGTGTGCCGTCAGCGAGATGTACCGGCCCTGCCCACAAGCACTTGTCCGCGTGTCCGTGGTTAGGTGGACTTTGCCTGAAAATGCGTTGTTAAGGGCATGTATGATGTTTTGTGACACGCACTTATGTAATGCGGGGACGGCACACCGGGAAAAATAGTGGTTGCTGGGGACTGAGTAACGTGGGACAGCCGCCATCAGATTTCGGAATGCTTCCATCTCCCCCAGCCTAAAAGGCAACATTTCCAGCGCAAGCAGTCGCGAAATGTGTGCATTTAGAACTGTGGCATGTGGGGCTTTGGCAGCATATTTGCGCCTGTGTTCCAAAGATTGGTGTATGGATAACTGAATGCTGCACTGGGACAAGGACGTGGTTGATGATGGTGCTATTTCCGCTGGTGTAAGTACAGGTGAAGGACAGGAGGCATCTTCGCCTGCAGTATGGACAGGGGATTGGCTTGCATGCACAACAGTGGAAGACGCAGCGGTGTCACCCGCAGACACTGCTCCTGGACTTTGCTGTACATCCCACAAAGTTGGGTGCTTTGCTGCCATGTGCCTGATCTTGCTGGTGGTGATCAGGCTGCTAGTTTTGCTACCCCTGCTGATGATGACATGGCAGGTGTTGCAAATGGCCTTTTTAAAATTATCTGCAGACACCTTAAAAAAACAGCCATAATTGGGAAGACCTAACAGTTGTACTGGCAACTTCACTCGTGTTGTTGTTCCGGGGAACGGTTGCCTGCATTCTGCCTGTGGCCAGCACCCTGCTTCTTCCGGCATGTTGTGATGCTACGCCTAACTCCCCCTGTGCACTGCTGTCCTCGCTCTGCATGTCCTCCTGCCAGGTTGGGTCAGTTACTGGATCATCCACCACGTCGTCTTCCACTTCAGCACCCTGGTCCTCCTCCTGACTTTCTGGCAATTGTGTCTCATCATCGTCCACCTCTTGTTGAGAAATGTTCCCACCGTTGTCTTCGTGAGACCGTGGCTACTCAAATATTTGGGCATCGGTACATACGATCTCCTCATGACCCACTTCAACTGGAGCTGGCGAGAGGCCAGAATCTACGACTGGATAAGTGAACAGCTCTTCAGAGTGGCCAAGTGTGGGATCAGTTATGTCCGGGGCCGGGCACTCGGCATGGTGGGAGGAAGGAGGATCAGGGTGTGGAATGTGCTGTCCAGTCTCACGGCTACTGACACTTGACCATGTGGAAGACAGGGTATTTGTGGTGGTGCCAAACTGACTGGAAGCATTATCTGCTATCCAACTAACAACCTGTTGACACTGGTCTTGGTTTAATAGTGGTGTACTGCTGCGGTCCCCTAGAAATTGGGACAGGAAGGTCGAGCGAGATGATGTGGGCGTTTGTCGTGGCGCAATTCGAGCTTGCACATGGGCTCGGCCTCTGCCTGCACCACCATCACGTCCAGTTCCTTGTCCCTTACCACCGGCCTTGCGCATTTTCAATGTTGTGCTGACTGTATACAGCTAAATGAGTGCTGACAAGATTTGATTTTTAGCACGACACTGAGATTTCAGATTAAGGCCCTGTAGGTGGACTAGTCAGACACAAACGCTGATGACAATAGCGAGTCTTTTTGCGTATCCTAATTTGCGCTGCAACCTACTCCTGCCGCACACAAATGTTAGATGAATGCAGACGAGTTGGTTTTTAGCACGACACTGAGATTTGAGATTAAGGCCCTGCAGGTGGACTAGTCAGACACAAACGCTGATGAGAATAGCGAGTTTTTTGGCATATCCTAATTTACGCTGCAACCTACTGTAGCTGCACTAAGATGCTAAATGAGTGCTGACAAGATTTGGTTTTTAGCACGACACTGAAATTTGAGATTAAGGCCCTGCAGGTGGATTAGTCAGACACAAACGCTGACGAGAATAGCGAGTTTTTTGGCGTATCCTAATTTACGCTAAACCTACTCCTGCCTATAGTGAACTAAATTAATCCCTAAAAGCACTGTTTTGGGATGGATGAGATTTCCAGCCTATACACCAGCCCTAGATGTGATGCAGGCTGGTATACTGGCACAACAAAGTTTGCTATATACCCTGCCTCCCTGCCTGCCTGTATACAGTTTTATTAGTCCTCAGAAGGACTGTTGTGGTAATTAGACTGGCAGCCCTGTGCCTACACTAGCTGAAAGGCCACAAATCTGTCCCTCAATCAGCAGCAGCTCTCCCTACACTGCCTGTCTGTGGAGCAGAGTGACGAGTAAGGTATTATAAAGACCTGATCACGCTGTGACGCCAGCCAATCACTGTAATGCCCCAAACCAACATGGCTGTGGCATTAGTGTCTGTCAGCCAATCCCTGCATGTGGGCTGGCTCTGTAAAGAGCGCCAACATGCAGGGAGGTGGACCCCGAGCATAGCAAGAATATCGCGAGATTACTCTGTACTCACCGAGTACCCCGAGTACCGAGATATTTGTGCGAGTAACGAGTAGTGACAAGCATACTCGCTCATACCTAGTTACAACCCATAGAAACCCCTGAAGCTGCAATCTGGCGGTGGCGGAGTGGCAACAGTAACGCCCGCTCCCTTACCTGCAGCTGAAAACAACATGCAGGCGACGTCTAACCGGATTGACGACTTGTGCCCCGAGGTGCGCCAGCTGGGTAGGAACCTGGCCACAATCATGGAAGCCCTGCAGTTGCAAGCAGAGCCTAAACCTAAAGGTACCGTTTTACGGTATAATATCGTGAACGGTATTGCTCAAACATCATAGGTTTGGAGTCGTCCAAATGACATCGTTAGTACGTCGTTGTGTATGACACCGAGATTCGACTACGATAAATCATTGGATCTTTGATTACAGATTTGAGAACATGTTCTCAAATCAGACGATCCTTGATCAGCCAACGTGCTGCATCGTTCTGTGTGACACCGCAATAACAATGTCGTTCACGACCTCGCTGGGTTGTGCGAACGATACCTGCTCACTGCATCGTTGGTGAGACGTGCACGATATCTAGGCGTGTGACATCTCGCCTACAATGTCAAAACAATGTCCTAATGACCGCGCGCCTCCGAGATGGTTAGTGATATCTTTTCAGGATTGAAGCGTGTAATGGTACCTTTAGCCTCTACCATTGATCCAGCTGGCGACGTCCCATGGCTGAAGGGCGGGAAGACCACGTCACTCCACGGGAGAACCACCGACCGTTACAGCTCTACGGCAGAACCCATCGGTCGTCACTGCAGCAAGACCGGCAAAAGGTGCTGTACTTTAAACGAGTAACCCCTGGGGGCTGGTGCCAAACCTCAGGATTAAACCGACCAGGCCCATCAGACTGGTATGATTCCTACTTTGGACAAAGACCATTCCTGTCTATCATACTAGATGGCATCTCAACACCTGCCTTGTTGGACACTGGGTCACAAGTCTATAGAAATGAAAATGCGCATAGGGTCTTATCCCACTTAAGAGACAGAATACGTGTAGCATAAAATCTGCTCACCTGGTTTGGTTGTGAAGCTCACAACCAGCTTGATCGCTCAAACTCAGCAGCTGCTGCAAGGATCGCACTTCCACGTTGTGGGAAATAGGAATTCTCTCCAGGACCAAGTGCCACCAGATCCGCGCTGCTGCTCCCAAGAAATAGCAAAGACACCGGAATGCTTTGAAATAATTATTTTCCTCTTTAATTCCGACGCGTTTCGGAGGTCAAAACCCAGCTCCTTCCTTAGGGAATGACCAAATATTGGATCTGGTGGCACTTGGTCCTGGAGAGAACTGGGTCACAAGTGACCACCATATCACATATCCTTTATAAGCGATTCTGGTCATGTGATCTACTTAACCCACCAGATCCAAACCTCACCGTTTATGCTTCCACTTACCATAGTTTGGGGCAGAGAGGTGCCAATAAAAGTGGGGAGGGGGGAGCTAGAAGACCAGGGGCTTATTGTGGTAGCAAACAATCCTAATGACCGAGATCCTTACATAATTCTTGGTACTAATGTTGTTGGCAGTTGTTTGGGTGAAGTGTTGTTCTTACTCCAGCAGATAGCGGACACTGCCAAACCCGGGCAGCAGAAGGTTCTTCAGAGAGAGATCAGAGCCCTCCTGCATCAACAACAGGTAAAACTGACCGGTAGTGAAATAGGTAGTGAACGGGTAACAAACCCAATTCCCATTGTGGTACCCCCAAGGAGTGAAATGATCATCTGGTGCCGAGCAGCTATAAGCCTAAGGGGACAAGACTACCAGGCAGTAGTAGAGCCCATGAGCATAGAACACAGGCCTACACTCTTGGCAGCCAGGGAGGTGGTTGATGTACTCAAGGGAAGGGTACTCATCCTCATCTTAAATTGTGGGGAGGTAGTGTCAAACTACCCAGATATTCCACTGTACACAGAAACAAAATACAAGCAGTGGAAGCCTTGACCCTACCAGATTCGGTGGAGGACAACAACTCCAAGGGACAGCCAGAGGACTGGTGTCAGCAGCTCCATGTTGGAACTGACTCCACTCCTGCACATAAAAAGCATGGTGTCTATCGGCTAGTCCAGGAGTACGGACAGGTGTTCAGTAAGCATCCACTTGATTTTGGTAGGATTAAAGGGGTACATCATCATATACCCACAGGTACACATCCACCTATCAAAGAGCGATACAGGCCTATTCCACCAGCACATTATCAGCGTACCAAAGAAATGTTGCAGGACATGAAGGACGCAGGCATCATAAGAGATAGTTGCAGTCCCTGGGCAGCTCCACTAGTCCTGGTCAAAAAGAAGGATGGAAGCATAAGGTGGTGTGTAGACTATAGGCAGATAGTTACAAGTTACACACAGGTCAGGGGCTTCACAAAAGGAAAAGAGATGAGGAGGCCTTATCCATCACTCACTGTGGAGATCCAGAAGTGTTTCCCGATCACTGGAGAGTACCCTGGACATTACGTGCAATTCCACCAGTGAAGATATACAGAAACAACTTACGGTCTGTGTCGATTCCTCAGTCCCTGACCCTGTCCTCTACAGAGATTCCCATGGCTGCCCGGCAGCATAGCCAACTCCCTGCATCCATCCCTGTCACCTCACCACAATCCCGGCGACTCTGCTCCGCCTGTGGGGAGTTACATCACCTAGCTGCCCGTCCATCATCCCCGGAGACCTACAGCAGTGCTGGTGCATTCATCAGAAACCACAGGTAGCGTCATGAGACTTTTATTCCCTTTTACTTTTCCCCAATTTTGAGTTGAGCACCAGGGCTATGGGTCCGGGCAGGCCAACAATGACATCCCTCCAACTCCATGCCCGGGTTCCGAGTTCCCATAAACCCCTGGGTGAATCAAATACAACTTTTTTAATTAAAATTTTGCTTCTTTGTGGTAGAGATATCAGCAGTCAAAGTATTTGACACCCAATGAGTTAACACCCACTTGGACTTGCCAAAGGTTATCAGAGTGTTCTCACTGGGGGGGGTGTACTTCTTCACTCTATATGATGCTGACCAATCATAAGCAGAAAGCAACACTCACAGGGAAGAACAACACACCCCATCACAGCTTAGAGAAGATCTCAGTGTATGGCGGCCGTCACACGGAACGATTTCTTGCCCGATATCGTTTAAGCGATCTCCTTTTTGATCGCTTAAGCGATATCGGGCAAGAAATCGTTGCATGTAATCAAGCGATTTAAGATGTTAAATCGCTTGATCGTGACATCGCTGATCTGAGCTCCGGTTCTCAGATCTAGCGATGAACGATTTGACGATCTCCTTCATCGTGGTGTATAACACCACGATGAACGATCTCCCAGCGGCAGAGCCTATGCTGGGAGATGGTAACTATGGTACACGTCGGGTAACTAAGCGACGCGCGGCGCCTAGTTACCCGATGTGTACCATAGTAACGAGCGAGATCGCGGCTCCGCATCGCTGGTGAGTCTGTCTGTGTGACATCTCACCAGCGATGTGAGCGATATTGTAAGCGATCGCGCGTGCACGTGATCGCTTACAATATCGCTAGAGATATCTCAGCGTGTGACGGCCGCCTATGAGATTTAATTTTCTCTCTGACACAGGAGGTTGGGCCATGAGATCAGTATGGGGAGAGGGGCAGTGCAGCTGAGCTTACATGTGTTACATTACAAACCCTTATATCAGATCTCCTCCTCTGCTGTACTAACCCTCTCCCATACTTTTAGCTCTGAACTCCATACATAGTGTCAGTATCACACTGTCAGTTGTGCTCAATTGTACTTGATCTGCAGTGATATCAGAGTAACCAGTAATTATATCTCCCACAGGAGTGGACCATAACAAGCAGTTTTTCCTTTGGGACATGTAAGTTTCTTGAGCATGGCAGACATCAGTCTGGTTAGTGACACACTCAGTTATCAGGAGAGCAGATAGTATGGTTTGTAATGTGACACAGCTAAACTCAGCTGTATTGCCACTCTCCTCACTGAATGCGTCAAGAGGTTAGACCAGGATTGTCTATAGTTATCTGCCTCACACACTGAGAAATCAGCTACAAGTTATGTGGGGGCGTTTCTTCTTTCCCTTGTGTGTTGCTGCGTGCTTATGATTGGTCGGCATCATACAGGAAAACGTTCCACACCCCCAGTGAAAACTGTCTGATAACACCCACTTAGACTTGCAAAGAAAGTTAACTCATTACATGCAAACTACTTTGATTGCTAATGTCTCTGCAATGGAGAGGTGAAAAAAGAAAGAAAAATTAAAACGTTTTATTCTGCTCTGTTGGCACTATGACATCATGTGTCCAGATTACCATGAAAAAATTGGTAAAAGATTCTCACCAGCTAAGAAGTGGTCAACTTTTGCTCTTCTCTTATTCTCACCACTCCACTGATCTTTTTTTTTTTTATCCGTTATATGCTTCCAGAGATATGGGGTGTTTTAAATTAGTGGCATCTTTTATGGTCTTTACTAAGGGGGATTTGTTCACAGTGTAATATTGTACAGCAGCCTAGGACACCCCCCGAGGATCCTGTGAACCATAACCTCTTGTAAAGATATAAGAATGAGCACCACATAAAAAAGGTTCATATCTCTGGAACAGTATATTTGAGTCAACCAAAAAAAATGCAAACAGACAGGAAAAATACAAAATAATCTGGAGAGGAGCAGGAATAACATCAAAAACTGGCCACTGTTATCCTGGTGACTGGTCCTCCTTAAAGCAGAGCTCTACTTTGGTTTCAAAATGAAGACTGTCCACATTATTACATTGATTCTTAGGCCTGATGAGACTAATGTATGAGAGATCTGATGAGTCGCAGTGTATTTGATCTCTGGCCACCTGGCCTGATGGAGCACTGCAGTCCGCAAATGGAAAAAAGCAATATGAGATCTTTGCATCAGCAGGGAAGAGAGACACTCAGGAGCTTTTAATCAATTGGGGTAATCTTTCACACAGGATTATGCAGCTAGCGTGGATTTTCAAAAAAGTACATCAGCCTCATCAGGTTTGAGATCTTTTTTTCAGTAATGTATGCAGTGTGGTATATATTGTGAAATGTGCGGTCAGATCCACTTGAAAGTGAATCTATCACTAGTTTTTTGCTAGCCAATCTGAAAGCAGCATAATGTAGGACCAGAAACCCTTATTCCAATGATGTGTCACTGACTAGGCTGCCGACTGTAGTTTCTCTAAATCACTGTTTTATCAGCAGTTTATCGGACTACTTGGCTTGCGGTCAGGTATTACACCCCATCTGCACCCCCTCCACTAATAGGCAGAAAATCAGTGGTGATGGCGCAGTTATATAGAGATCAGCATTCAGAGAGCTAATAGATCTACACAAGATAAAGAGGTTCTTATTAAACCAGCAGTTTTTAGTCCAGTACACACCGCTAGAATCTGTCTATGCCCCTAGATCATGCTGCTCTCAGTTTGGGAACAAAAACCTGGTAACTAGTGATGAGCAAGTGTATGTGTTACTATTCGCTATTTGCACGAATAGTATGGCATTCACAATACTCGTTACTCAGCAAATATCGCTGGTGCTCGTGAGTGATTTGTCGATAGTTATTAATCTGACCTAAATTGAAAGCTCTCTTCAGTACACAAAGTGAGCTGGAACCTCAGGGAGAGAAGATTGAATGTTAGGCTCTCTCTGGGGGGCACTGAAAGGTGAAAATTTGAAAAAGCCCACCCTCCTGCCCTGTCCCGGAAAGACTCGTTTTATAGCCGGATGTGTGTGGGTGGAGCCAATCTATCATTGAGTTACATTGTACTTGCTATTCGACAAGTACGCGAGTATTAGATTACTTGTTACTCCACACACAGTATGATGACCTTACTGTAACCCCTTAACCACCCCAAAAAAGTATGGTGACCCCAACACAACATGATCCCCAACTGTGACCCACACCCAGCTATTGAAATATATGCCATGCAATATAAAGGGCAAGTATATAGTATTATGGACCCCACTAAAACTGCTTACATCTATTATATAATTGCCGTAACTGACTTCCGTCGGAGCGGCGCTACTTCCGGTGGCTTTGTTAGTGAGTCCAGGGTGCTCCTCCCGGACTCTGTCCGTGGCCGCATAGCGGCCACGGCGACTCGCGAAGCAATGCCCGCAGAGCGGGCATTGCGAGTCGTTGCAGATTTGCGAAGCAATGCCCGCGAAGCGGGCATTGCGAGTCGCTAACAAAGCCACAGGGGGTGGCTAAGAGCATGGCGCTGTGGCGAGTCGCTAACATACACCACTATGCTATACTACAGTCCCATGCAGGCGTATGCCCATGGGACTGTAATATACCATAGCGCTGTACAGTACAGCCCCATGCTCTTAGCCACCCCCTCAGGGCGCCGCCCCTACCCCCCTACCCCCTAAGCCCCGCCGCACCTAAGCCCCTACCCCCTAAGCCCCGCCGCACCTAAGCCCCTACCCCCTGCCGCACCTAAGCCACTGCCTGCACCTAAGCCCCTACCCCCTGCCGCACCTAAGCCACTGCCTGCACCTAAGCCCCTACCCCCTGCCGCACCTAAGCCACTGCCTATCCCCGAACCCGCACCTAAGCTAAGCCACTACCCCCTAAGCCCCGCACCTAAGCCCCTACCCCCTGCCGCACCTAAGCCACTGCCTACACCTAAGCCCCTACCCCCTGCCGCACCTACCTAAGCCCCTACCCCCTAAGCCCCGCCGCATACCCCTAACCCGCACCTAAGCCCCTACCCCCTGCCGCACCTAAGCCACTGCCTGCACCTAAGCCCTACCCCCTGCCGCACCTAAGCCACTGCCCTAAGCCCCTACCCCCTAAGCCCCGCCGCACCTAAGCCCCTACCCCCTGCCGCACCTAAGCCACTGCCTGCACCTAAGCCCCTACCCCCTGCCGCACCTAAGCCACTGCCTGCACCTAAGCCCCTACCCCCTGCCGCACCTAAGCCACTGCCTATCCCCGAACCCGCACCTAAGCTAAGCCACTACCCCCTAAGCCCCGCACCTAAGCCCCTACCCCCTGCCGCACCTAAGCCACTGCCTACACCTAAGCCCCTACCCCCTGCCGCACCTACCTAAGCCCCTACCCCCTAAGCCCCGCCGCATACCCCCTAACCCGCACCTAAGCCCCTACCCCCTGCCGCACCTAAGCCACTGCCCTAAGCCCCTACCCCCTAAGCCCCGCCGCACCTAAGCCCCTACCCCCTGCCGCACCTAAGCCACTGCCTGCACCTAAGCCCCTACCCCCTGCCGCACCTAAGCCACTGCCTGCACCTAAGCCCCTACCCCCTGCCGCACCTAAGCCACTGCCTATCCCCGAACCCGCACCTAAGCTAAGCCACTACCCCCTAAGCCCCGCACCTAAGCCCCTACCCCCTGCCGCAACTAAGCCACTGCCTACACCTAAGCCCCTACCCCCTGCCGCACCTACCTAAGCCCCTACCCCCTAAGCCCTGCCGCATACCCCCTAACCCACACCTAAGCCCCTACCCCTGCCGCACCTAAGCCACTGCCTGCACCTAAGCCCCTACCCCCTGCCGCACCTAAGCCACTGCCTATCCCACAACCCGCACCTAAGCTAAGCCACTACCCCCTAAGCCCCGCACCTATACCCCCTGCCGCACCTAAGCCACTGCCTATCCCCGAACCCGCACCTAAGCTAAGCCACTACCCCCTAAGCCCCGCACCTAAGCCACTACCCCCTGCCGCACCTAAGCCACTGCCTGCACCTAAGCCTCTAGCCCCTGCCGCACCTAAGCCACTGCCTATCCCCGAACCCGCACCTAAGCTAAGCCACTACCCCCTAAGCCCCGCACCTAAGCCCATACCCCCTGCTGCACCTAAGCCACTGCCTACACCTAAGCCCCTACCCCCTGCCGCACCTACCTAAGCCCCTACCCCCTAAGCCCCGCCGCATACCCCCTAACCCGCACCTAAGCCCCTACCCCCTGCCGCACCTATACCCCCTGCCGCACCTAAGCCACTGCCTATCCCCGAACCCGCACCTAAGCTAAGCCACTACCCCCTAAGCCCCGCACCTAAGCCACTACCCCCTGCCGCACCTAAGCCACTGCCTGCACCTAAGCCTCTAGCCCCTGCCGCACCTACCTAAGCCCCTACCCCCTGCCGCACCTATACCCCCTGCCGCACCTAAGCCACTGCCTATCCCCGAACCCGCACCTAAGCTAAGCCACTACCCCCTAAGCCCCGCACCTAAGCCCATACCCCCTGCCGCACCTAAGCCACTGCCTACACCTAAGCCCCTACCCCCTGCCGCACCTACCTAAGCCACTACCCCCTAAGCCCCGCCGCATACCCCCTAACCCGCACCTAAGCCCCTACCCCCTGCCGCACCTAAGCCACTGCCTGCACCTAAGCCCCTACCCCCTGCCGCACCTAAGCCACTGCCTATCCCCCAACCCGCACCTAAGCTAAGCCACTACCCCCTAAGCCCCGCACCTAAGCCCCTACCCCCTGCCGCACCTAAGCCACTGCCTGCACCTAAGCCCCTACCCCCTGCCGCACCTACCTAAGCCCCTACCCCCTAAGCCCCGCCGCATACCCCCTAACCCGCACCTAAGCCCCTACCCCCTGCCGCACCTACCTAAGCCCCTACCCCCTAAGCCCCGCCGCATACCCCCTAACCCGCACCTAAGCCCCTACCCCCTGCCGCACCTATACCCCCTGCCGCACCTAAGCCACTGCCTATCCCCGAACCCGCACCTAAGCTAAGCCACTACCCCCTAAGCCCCGCACCTAAGCCCATACCCCCTGCCGCACCTAAGCCACTGCCTACACCTAAGCCCCTACCCCCTGCCGCACCTACCTAAGCCACTACCCCCTAAGCCCCGCCGCATACCCCCTAACCCGCACCTAAGCCCCTACCCCCTGCCGCACCTAAGCCACTGCCTGCACCTAAGCCCCTACCCCCTGCCGCACCTAAGCCACTGCCTATCCCCGAACCCGCACCTTAGCTAAGCCACTACCCCCTAAGCCCCGCACCTAAGCCCCTACCCCCTGCCGCACCTAAGCCCCTACCCCCTAAGCCCCGCCGCCTCCTAAGCTCCCGCCGCTTTCCCCCGCCGCTTTCTCCCGCCGCTGTCGCTAACACCTAAAGCCCTACACCCGAAGCCCCCGCCGTCCCCTAACCTAACGCCCCCGTCGATCACTTACATGCCTTCTTAGTCATCTGATCGTCTGTCCCATCCACAAGTCCTCCGTCCGGCCAGGCGTCCTCTTCCTCCGGCCCCGGGGGTCTTCTCTCTTCTTTCCGCCATCTCCGCCTCTTCGTCCGGCCCCGGGCATCTTCTGTCTTCTTTCCGCCAACTTCCAGCTCCGACGTCCTCTTCACTTATCATTAACATAGAATGGACGACAAATCCACCATTCTATGTCAATGAGATGTGAGGGGCTCTTCTGATTGGTCGCTGTCTACTGCCCTCAGCCAATCAGAAGAGGCCCTCATTTCCCATTGACATACATTAGCGGTGTGTCGGCGAATTTATGGCCGGCCACCTGGTTCTATTTGTCGGCCCTAAAATCGCGGACACACCGCTAATGCATCTCTATGGGCAGTCAGCCCGATTTCTGATTGGTCGCTCTCTCGAGCTCACTGCCCATAGACATGCATTAGCGGTGTGTCCGTGATTTTAGGGCCGACAAATAGAACCAGGTCGGCGGCCATAAAATCGCCGACACACCGCTAATGTATTTCAATGGGAACAAATTAATTTAATAATAAAAAAAATAATTAAAAAATAATTAAAAAATAATTAAAAAATAATTAAAAAAAATAAAAAAATAAATAAAAAATACATAATTCAATAAAAATAATAATAAAAAAATTAAATATATGCTAAAAATAGCAGCCCTTTGAGCGGACCTGAAAGAGAACTGGGTCTCAGCCTAAATAATAAATTTAATAATAAAAAAAATAATTAAAAAATAATTAAAAAATAATAAAAAAATAATTTAAAAATAATAAATAATTCAATAAAAATAATAATAAAAAAATTAAATATATGCTAATTATATCAGCCCTTTGAGCGGACCTGAAAGAGAACTGGGTCTCAGCCTAAATAATAAATTTAATAATAATAAAATTATTTTAAAAATAATTAAAAAATAATAAAAAAAAATAAAAAAATAATACATAATTCAATAAAAATAATAATAAAAAAATTTAATATATGCTAATAATAGCAGCCCTTTCAGCGGACCTGAAAGAGAACTGGGTCTCAGCCTAAATAATAAATTTAATAATAAAAAAAATAATTAAAAAATAATTACAAAATAATAAAAAAATAATTTAAAAATAATAAATAATTCAATAAAAATAATAATAAAAAAATTAAATATATGCTAATTATATCAGCCCTTTGAGCGGACCTGAAAGAGAACTGGGTCTCAGCCTAAATAATAAATTTAATAATAAAAAAAATAATTAAAAAATAATTAAAAAATAATAAACAAATAATTTAAAAATAATAAATAATTCAATAAAAATAATAATAAAAAAATTAAATATATGCTAATTATATCAGCCTTTTGAGCGGACCTGAAAGAGAACTGGGTCTCAGCCTAAATAAAATAAAAAAAAAATAATTAAAAAATAATTTAAAAATAATAAATAATTCAATAAAAATAATAATAAAAAAAATTAAATATATGCTAATTATATCAGCCCTTTGAGCGGACCTGGAAGAGAACTGGGTCTCAGCCTAAATAATAAATTTAATAATAAAAAAAATAATTAAAATAATTAAAAAATAATAAAAAAATAAATTAAAAATAATAAATAATTCAATAAAAATAATAATAAAAAAATTAAATATATGCTAATTATATCAGCCCTTTCTGCGGACCTGAAAGAGAACTGGGTCTCAGCCTAAATAATAAATTTAATAATAAAAAAAATAATTAAAAAATAATTACAAAATAAATAAAAAAATAAATAAAACATAATAAATAATTAAATAAAAAATAATAATAATAAAAAAAAATGCTAATAATAATATTACTGCTAATAATAATGCTATTAATGCTAATTATGCTATTAATGCTAATAATTATGCTATTCATGCTAATATTAATGCTAATAATGCTAATAATAATCATATTAATGCGATTAATAATGCTATTAAGCCTAATAATCATGCTATTTATGCTATTCAAAATGCTATTCATGCTAATAATATTGCTATTAATGCTCTTTATGCTAATACTAATGCTATTAATGCTATTTTTTATGCTATTCTATTATTTATGCTATTAATGCTATTAATAATGCTATTAATAATCCTATTAATCCTATTAATGCTATTAATAATGCTATTCATGCTATTAATAATACTATTATTGCTATTAATGCTAATAATAATGCTATTAATGCTATTAATAATGTTATTGCTATTATTAATGCTAATAATGCTATTATTAATCCTATTAATGCTAATAATAATGCTATTAATGCTATTAATAATGTTATTAATGCTATTATTAATGCTAATAATGCTATTATTAATGCTATTTATGCTAATAATAATGCTATTAATGCTATTATTGCTAATATTTATCCTATTAATGGTATTATTAATGCTATTAATGCTAATAATAATGCTATTAATGCTATTAATGCTAATAATAATGCTATTAATGCTATTAATAATGTTATTAATGCTATTAATAATGCTATTATTAATGCTATTAATGCTAATAATAATGCTATTAATGCTATTAATAATGCTATTAATGCTAATATTTATCCTATTAATCCTATTAATGCTATTAATAATGCTATTAATGCTAATATTTATCCTATTAATGCTATTAATGCTATTAATAATGCTATTAATGCTATTAATTATGCTATTAATGCTATTAATGCTAATATTTATCCTATTCATGGTATTATTAATGCTATTAATGCTAATAATGCTATTAATGCTATTAATGCTAATAATAATGCTATTAATGCTATTAATTATGCTATTAATGCTATTAATGCTAATATTTATCCTATTCATGGTATTATTAATGCTATTAATGCTAATAATGCTATTAATGCTATTAATGCTAATAATAATGCTATTAATGCTATTAATAATGTTATTAATGCTATTATTAATGCTATTAAAGCTAATAATAATGCTATTAATAATGCTATTAATGCTATTAATTATGCTATTAATGCTAATATTTATCCTATTTATGCTATTAATGCTATTAATAATGCTATATAATCCTAATATTTATCCTATTAATGCTATTAATAATGCTATTAATGCTAATATTTATCCTATTCATGGTATTATTAATGCTATTAATGCTAATAATAATGCTATTAATGCTAATAATAATGCTATTAATGCTATTAATAATGTTATTGCTATTATTAATGCTAATAATGCTATTATTAATCCTATTAATGCTAATAATAATGCTATTAATGCTATTAATAATGCTATTAATAATGCTATTAATGCTATTAATGCTAATATTTATCCTATTCATGGTATTATTAATTCTATTAATGCTAATAATAATGCTATTAATGCTATTAATGCTAATAATAATGCTATTAATGCTATTAATAATGTTATTAATGCTATTATTTATGCTAATAATGCTATTATTAATGCTATTAATGCTAATAATAATGCTATTAATGCTATTAAGAATGCTATTAATGCTATTAATGCTAATATTTATCCTATTAATGGTATTATTAATGCTATTAATGCTAATAATAATGCTATTAATGCTATTAATGCTAATAATAATGCTATTAATGCTATTAATAATGTTATTAATGCTATTATTAATGCTAATAATGCTATTATTAATGCTATTAATGCTAATAATAATGCTATTAATGCTATTAATAATGCTATTAATGCTATTAATTATGCTATTAATGCTATTAATGCTAATATTTTTCCTATTAATGCTATTAATAATGCTATTAATGCTAATAATAATGCTATTAATGCTATTAATTATGCTATTAATGCTATTAATGCTAATATTTATCCTATTAATGGCATTATTAATGCTATTAATGCTAATAATAATGCTATTAATGCTATTAATAATGTTATTAATGCTATTATTAATGCTAATAATGCTATTATTAATGCTATTAATGCTAATAATAATGCTATTAATGCTAATAATAATGCTATTAATGCTATTAATTATGCTATTAATGCTATTAATGCTAATATTTATTCTATTAATGCTATTAATAATGCTATTAATGCTAATAATAATGCTATTAATGCTATTAATAATGTTATTAATGCTATTATTAATGCTAATAATGCTATTATTAATGCTATTAATGCTAATAATAATGCTATTAATGCTATTAATAATGTTATTAATGCTAATATTAATGCTAATAATGTTATTATTAATGCTATTAATGCTAATAATAATGCTATTAATGCTATTAATAATGTTATTAATGCTATTATTAATGCTAATAATAATGCTATTAATGCTATTAATAATGTTATTAATGCTATTATTAATGCTAATAATGCTATTAATAATGCTATTAATGCCAATAATAATGCTATTAATACTGTTATTAATGCTCATAATACTGCTAATAATGCTATTAATACTGCTATTACTGCTAATAATAATGCTATAGCTTATATTATTGCTATTGATGATGTGATTATTATTTAAAAATCTTTAAAAAGACAATAAACATATTTTAGATACCCGATGCATTTGCATCAGGCTAACAGCTATAACTACTATAATCAAATTAATGCACGTTCTAGAATCCCGATGCATTTGCATCGGGCTCACAGCTAGTTTAGTATAATGGCCCTCAAATAGGCCTCCATAAAATATAAAGGCTCCCCCATTACCCTCCAAATAGTATAATAGCCTCTACATAGCACTCTGTATAGTAAAATGGACCCCACATTGCCTTCCATATAGTATTATAATTCAACCCATAGTCCTACATAAACTATAAAGCACACATCATAGTCCTCTATATATTTAAAAACATACCCCATGGTCCTCTATATATTATACTAGTAAAAAGGCCCGATGCAATTGCATCGGGAGCGCGGTGAAATGAATTGTGTGTATACAGGCGGGTGAGTGGCTAGCAGAGTATACATGGGGCTCTGCGGGTAGCAGACTATACAGGCGGGTCTGTGGGTAGCAGAGTATACAGACTGCTCTGAGGGTAGCAGATTATACAGGCAGCTCTCTGGGTAGAAAAGTATACAGGCGGCTCTGTGGGTAGCAGAGTATACAGGCGGGTTTGTGGTTAGCAGATTATACAGGCGGCTCTGTGTGTAGCAGAGTATGGAGGCGGCTCTGTGTGTAGCAGAGTATAGAGAAGGCTCTGTGGGTAGCAGAGTATAGAGGCGGCTCTGTGGGTAGCAGAATATAGAAACGGCTCTGTGGGTAGCAGAGAATACAGGCGGGTCTGTGGGTAGGAGAGTATACAGGCGGCTCTGTGGGTAGCAGAGTATAGAGGCGGCTCTGTGGTTAGCAGAGTATAGAGGCGGCTCTGTGGTTAGCAGAGTATAGAGGCGGCTCTGTGGGTAGCAGAGTATAGAGGCGGCTCTGTGGGTAGCAGAGTATAGAGGCGGCTCTGTGGGTAGCAGAGTATAGAGGCGGCTCTGTGAGTAGCAGAGTATAGAGGCGGCTCTGTGGGTAGCAGAGTATAGAGGGGGCTCTGTGGATAGCAGAGTATGATGTGGCGGGAGGCTGGAGGGGTGAGGAGAGGTCCAGATGGAGGGGTGAGGAGAGGTCCGGCTGGAGGGGTGAGGAGAGATGCGGCTGGAGGGGTGAGGAGAGATGCGGCTGGAGGGGTGACATCACCGCTCGGCGGCAGGACGTGGCTGCGTGCTGGGGCTGATCGCAGCCCCAGTCACACGGCATTGTCCTCTGCGGCGGGTTGGGTGATGCAGAGAGGGATCAGTTCTTGCCCTCAGGTCACACATGTGACCTGAGCGGAAGGAGCGGATTGGGCGGTGTGTGGTAAAGACAGGACGGTCATCCGATTGGTCTAGGACGCCAAGTCCTGGGCAATGGGATGGGCGTCCTGTGTGTACAACACAGCGCCCAATCCGCTTGCAGGGGCGGCGGGGGCAGGCAATGGGAGTGAGCGGGGCGTGTCAGGCTTTGCAGGCTGACACGGTCCGCTCACTCCCATTGGCTGTTGCCGGCCACAGGACGACGTCCCTGGCTCCTGGCACCCGGCCACAGCCCGTAGACCGCTACTCCACCAGCATGGCGACATTGAGAGCCCAGCGGTGAGAGAGTGGCGAGGGGCAGAAGGCTCTGGCGGCATCCGGGCAGCGTGGACCTCGCGGAGGGCGCGATGGCGGTGGCGATGGAGCGGGGCCGACGGTTGGCAGGATGGCAGCGGTGTCAGGTAGTGCGGCTGAGGCTGGAGGAGGCAGTGAGGCTGGAGGAGGCAGTGAGGCTGGAGGAGGCAGTGAGGCTGGAGGAGGCAGTGAGGATGGGGAGGCTGTGAGGCTGGAGGAGGCTGTGAGGCTGGAGGAGGCTGTGAGGCTGGAGGAGGCTGTGAGGATGGGGAGGTTGTGAGGATGGGGAGGCTGTGAGGATGGGGAGGCTGTGAGGCTGGAGGAGGATGTGAGGCTGGAGGAGGATGTGAGGCTGGAGGAGGTTGTGAGGATGGAGGAGGCTGTGAGGATGGAGGAGGCTGTGAGGTAGGAGGAGGATGTGAGGCTGGAGGAGGCTGTGAGGATGGGGAGGCTGTGAGGCTGGAGGAGGCAGTGAGGCTGGAGGAGGCAGTGAGGCTGGAGGAGGCTGTGAGGATGGGGAGGATGTGAGGCTGGAGGAGGCTGTGAGGCTGGAGGAGGCTGTGAGGCTGGAGGAGGCTGTGAGGCTGGAGGAGGATGTGAGGCTGGAGGAGGCTGTGAGGTGGGAGGAGGCTGTGAGGTGGGAGGAGGATGTGAGGCTGGAGGAGGCAGTGAGGCTGGGGGAGGCTGTGAGGCTGGAGGAGGCTGTGAGGCTGGAGGAGGCTGTGAGGATGGGGAGGCTGTGAGGATGGGGAGGCTGTGAGGCTGGAGGAGGATGTGAGGCTGGAGGAGGCTGTGAGGCTGGAGGAGGCTGTGAGGATGGGGAGGCTGTGAGGCGGGAGGAGGCTGTGAGGCTGGAGGAGGCTGTGAGGATGGGGAGGCTGTGAGGCTGGAGGAGGCTGTGAGGCTGGAGGAGACTGTGAGGCTGGAGGAGGCTGTGAGGCTGGAGGAGGCTGTGAGGATGGGGAGGCTGTGAGGCTGGAGGAGACATTTACTGTACTGAGCATGCTCTCTGAGTTAACTGTGTCATTGCTTAGTCAGAGAATATTGCTGCTGCTGTCTTGGCTGCAATACCCTCCTGTGATGCACTCGTTGCGGGGCGCCACACTAGCGTCTGCACTCTCTGCTGTTTCTCCCTCCAGGACCCTATTTATAGGGGGAACTGGCTCAAAGTGACCAGTGGAGCTCACCCTAGAGGCCTGGGGTGAAACAGGGTGTCTAAGGTGTTGTTAGGTGTTTGGTTGTTTGTGAGTGATGCTTGCTGCTTCTGCTCCATTCGTGTACCAAGGGTTCTGTGGTGCCCAACAGGGTGCTAGGGTGCCACAGAGGCAGCTGTGTTTGAATGGACACCAAGTCAATCATAGAAAAGACAGAAGGAAAGGTGTGGGCCCCATAGCATCTGTGTGGTCTGTCTCCATTGACGGTAAGATATTAGTACAAGCACATTCACTTACATTGGTGCTATAAATGTGCAGACCATTGTGCACGCTGACCGATAATACATATATTTTCTTCTGAATCTAACCTTAACAATGTGTCTAGAAATTTTTTTTATCGCCTTTTATGAGCAAAAGAGCATGCTTGCTTCTTTTAAAGAATGCTTTCTGTATTAGAATATCCCCATCTAAAACATATATATTGTATATTTATATTATATCGAATAGATCCACTGTAAGTCATTATGATTATCTGCATACTGATCCTGAGGCTCCATTTGGAAAGTTAACAGGGGAACGACTACAGCGGCTGTAAAGGCCCCGTCACACACTACGGTATCGTTAACGATATTGTTGAAATGTTACAGGTTTTCAGTAGTTCTAACGACGTTGTTCAGTGTGACATGCACATCTGATCAACGATAACTGGACAGATCATTGATAGAAGGTTTGTGAACCGGACCTTAAACCAAACGATGAGCGTTCGTCCAACCTGCAGCATGGGTGTGTGTGACACCTCGATAACGATGTCGCCTATTGAGAACTGAAGGACGTAGGCGAGCTAACTACCGCAAGTATCTTTTGCTTGTCGCAGAATCGTTGCTACATCGTTAACGATATCTGAACGTGTGACATTTCACTAACGATCATTGAACGTCATTCAAGCGATCTAGGTCAAGTCGGATCGTTGATCAGATCGTTCAACCATTGAAGCGTGAGACGGGGCCTTTAGTGATCTATGTTGTTATATAAAAGTGTTCAGCTTAGTTCTGCCCTTTTGCTAGTACAACAACGGTGAGTGCGGCTTCTCATCATTTATTCTGTCTTTATCCTCTTCTTCCATTTGGAAGTTGCTTTCTATCAAAAAAAACATTTTGGTCAAATTATTTTTAAGGGGGTCAAGATGAGCAGTGTTTAGGTCTCTTATTATTTAGAAAATTCAGGACAGTGGTTGCATTATTTTTACGCGCTCAGGTAATGAGTCTCTTTGCCTCAATGTTTGCCGCTTTTGTTGTTTTATTTTTTCACAATTTATTTTTTAAGGATTTATAAATATATATTAAAATAATTTTATAGCTCCATTATAGAGGATGTTAATTTTATATGATTAATAGATTGGATATAACTAGTAGGACGGTAGACATACACAAGAGATGTAGAGCGGTGGAGAATTGTGGAGAGCACTGACAGGGTGGTAGACAGGTGAGGGAGATGTAGAGTTGTGGAGCCCACTGGGACGGGGTACTCTGTACCGGACCGGGTTATCACGGCGGTCTTGGTCCGGACCGTGTCCCAAGCCCACAAGTAGAGGTTGGGGTTATTTACAGGGGAGAAAGTCTTGACGCCACCCGTGGTATGTGGTCAGGGTGACCACCGTTGCTGCAGAACCTCCGGGGATGATGGGTGTCAGCCTGTGATGTGATGGCTCTCCACGGGCAGAGCCTGGTCCCCGGGCCAGTAGTGATGAAACAGTTTGTGAGGGAGAACTGGGCTTGAGCACAAGGATTACACAGACTCACAGTTTTGTAGTTTTCCAGGTCTTTTACTGTAGATGGTAATTCAGCTGAGTACTGTCCACGGAGTCTGTACAGGGGCCAGGTTGTTCCCACCCTGGTGGGGTCCTTTGGCTCCCTGTTTCTGTGCTGTGTGTGTGGCCCTGCTGCCGCTTTAGCTAAGCTGCTGGCCCTGTCTTCCCTTACGGGCACCAACTTGCTAGGCAACTTGAGTCTTGTCCTATGTTCCTGACCCCACCGTGTTGCTTTGCTGTGGTACAGTGAAGATGTGGGACCTTCACTAATCCGGTGTTCACTGTGCTGTTTGTGTCAGGCACAATCCCAGATCTGTTCTTTGCGCTCTTCTGGGGTAAGATTCAAGGTAACTCAGTCTCCCAGGTGTGTTCCTCTCTGCTCTGTCTCCTTTCCTCAGACCCTGGCTTGGCCTGGAACTGGACAGCGGACCGTGGGCCAAACACAGCCCTTTTACACCCAGGTCCTTCTTCATCAGTCCTCCTAGGAATTGAACTGCCCACTTCCTCTCCACACCAGAATATATAGGGAAGCCGTTTTAGCTCCCCCTTCTGGCCTGGAGGCGCTAGTGTAGTGTTGTGGGTTGTGTGGGGAGTTAACCCTTTGTGGTGTTACTGTGGCACATGAACCCTGGGGTGCCACAAGAGCAGTGCTGAACTGTGAAGGGCATGGATAGGGTGGTAGATTGAGGTGTGGGCAGTGATGAATCCTAGTGCTTCCTCATGAAGGGCATTTTGGTGAGAATGATACGTTTATATTGTACTCTCTAGTGCAGGGGTGGGCAACTCCGGGCCTCGGTGGCCGTACACAGTTCAGGTTTTCTGTATATCCTTAGCATTTGACAGTTGGTAATTTAATATCCTGCACAGGTGATGATTCCAACTGTCAAATGCTAAGGATATCCAGAAAACCGGGACTGTGTGCGGGCCTCGAGGCCTGGAGCTGCCCACCCCTGCTCTAGTGGATAGGCAACCAGTGCAATGACTGGCACAGGGTGTATGACCAACAATAGATTTTAAATAGGAGACTTTAGTAAGAAAGTAGTAAATTAGGATATAGGATATATATGGTATTAATAGTATCGGTTGCTATGAGAGTAATACCAAGACTAGGATAGTTTTGAATAAAAAGAACAACTTTATTGTACACATTTTAGAAGGATCCAGACAGACCATGACATGTAAGGAACACACAAATCATTATTTTTCAAGAATTTACAGCATCATAAAGGGCCTAATATACCCTATGACAAGCCCTACCTGTCAATGGAGGTAGTTCACCATAGATAATAGAGTGCCCCTATTCAACGGTGGCTATCCAGATTTACGCCCTGGTCTAAACCATAGACAATGTAAGAGAATATCAGTTGAGCAAACTTAACTTAGGGTTCAGGTGCTGTAATTCACTGATGGAGTGGGTTCCCAAGATAATTAAAAATTTCTCTGTGGACTTGACGCGTTTCACCCTTCATAATAGGAAGGGCTCATCAGAAGGTAGGGAGAAGTCATTTGCCTGAAAAGACAGTAGAGTAAGCACATGCATTTCATATATCAACATCCCACCATGTATCTATTATATAATTGCGAATGGCTTTTTTGCCCCTTCGACTTCCGGCGTGGTCATGTGGATACGTGCGAAGCATTGGCCGCGAAGCGGCCATTGCGAGTCAGAGACTCGCCGTTCTAGAATCCCGATGCATGTGCATCGGGCTCCCAGCTAGTCGTAGATAAAAAACCCCACATATATGGGGATATACCTTATAGAGTGAATATAGACGCATGTGGGTGACACCGTTAACAATTTTCAGAGTCAGGCACAGTGTTAAATGGGCAAAAGTAGGCTAGTGCATACTAGAAAAATAATACAATTGTCAAAAGGGATATTCATATCTAGCAGGCAGGTTATCCTGGTGTATACTTACAAGATAACACCAGGATGAATAAACATCTCTACATAGGAGCTTGTTTGGAAAAAAGTCCAGAGTATTCCAGTCTATTGCAAAAATAATGGCAAAAGACACATTGAGATTAAGTATGATAAATGCTCCAACAAGGGAACGTTATGATAAGGTACTCACTTAATAAAGCAGCTGTTCGGTCCACTAAATAGTATGACCAAGACTTTCAATATCCAATTAGGAAAATTCAGTAGCTGCCCTATAAAAACATTCTATTATAAGTTACCTATTACCAAAGTGTGGAAAAAGTACCACTAAGGCTGCCTTCATATCACGATTTTTGGGCATCTGAGTGTATCTGTGTCAAATCGGATACACTCAGATGCGATTTTGCCACCCATGTATCCCTATGGGGCTTGGATGTGCTCGGATGTGTCTCTATTGCCATCCGATTTACGCACAATCCGTAGCTTTCCAAATAAGTCACGGAGCCAAAATCACAGCCTGCTGCAATTTTGGTGACTGTGACTAAAAGTGGACATCACGGATCCGTGATGTTCCGTAGGAAGATACAATGGGAGCCTATGGACATCGGATCCGTGTCTACATCGGATCGGATGTCGGCTCCGTGGTTATGTACTGAGCATGCTCAGAATAACCATCTCTCCCTGCATCTTCCCTGTCTCTCCCTCCTCTATCTCCTCTCCCCCTGCTCGTCTGTCCTGTCCCCTGTCCCCTGTCCTGTCCCCTGTGTCGGCGGCTCTAGTGATGCAACAGTCTCCATCTGGGTGCAGGACCTCTCGTGACGTCAGAGAGCCGATCATCTGACATGACGTCACAAGAGCTCCATCACCCAGTACAGTCGGTCGCATCACCGGAGCCGCCGGAAAGGTGAAGTATCCTCCGGGAGGAGATTTCTTTTTTTTAAACATACCGGAGGAAAGAGGAGGGGACAGGATAGGGCACAGGACAGGGGACAGGATAGACGAGCAGGGGGAGAGGAGATAGAGGAGGGAGAGACAGGGAAGATGCAGGGAGACACACGTAGACACTGGGACCACAGGATCCACACGGATCTTGCATAGACATGGATACGGATGGTTATTTGCCATCCGATTGCAGGCATCAGTGTGGATCCGAGTCTGTCTGGCGGATCCTGCAAAAATAAGGATCCCCACGGACAGCCCAAAGTCGTGATGTGAAGCCAGCCTAAGTAATCACATGTTTGATGGACCATCCAGGAACAAGCTCCCATGAGGAGTGAATGAATGAGCCAAACCTTCCTGATATATATCCCCAGACAATATGTTACAGGTGCCACAAGATTGCCCGATAAGCCACTCTGATGGTAAAGAGCAGGCAGGTGCATAATAGCTTCTCCCTGCGGGAGGACAAACAAGTGCACTCCACAGGTCACACAATGTATTTTCATGAAGCGCATAAGCGGCACCTCAATACAGGACCCGTCCATCGTAAGTGACGAGTGCGCTTCCCTGGTCACCTGACAGTGAGCCGTGGAGTGCACAACGTCACAACTAACACATAGTCGGCCGCACTGGAAGTGGCGTTTGCGTTCCACCCACCGCATGATGTAGACCGGTGGAACGCACGCCAGATATACATTGTAATCCGGTACTGGGGGCCAAGTATAATTGTACAATTTCTTCAGAGAACCTGGATTAACCATTTAGAGTTAGCACATGCCATAACACAACCGCAGAAGTCAATGATTGCATATACTTAGGATCTTTTTATCAAAAGATAATAATAACGATTGTAATGAAGCACTATTAAAGTGACATAACCCTTATCGGGGGATTTTAGTCAGAATGGCAAATTAGGATTAATTTATGAGACCAGGGTGAAAAAATATGTTCAATAAAGTTGTTTTTATTCAAAACTGTCATAGTCTTGGTATTACTCTCATAGCAAAGTAGTAAATTAGTAGAGATTGCAGCAGTCTAGATGAGAAATATGAGAATAAAAATGAGCGACAGTAAGGGTACCGTCACACACAAGGATCTCGTTATCGATATAGTTAGAAAAGTCATGACAGAAATCGTATGTACATACGCAAAATGCGTAATGTTCATGCCGCTATCCAGGGTGCTGGACAGCTTTTATACAGCTGTTCTATGGGCACCGCACCTCCATAGGAGTGCCGTATAACCGTTCAGCACCATAGACAACGACCAGTACCTCGGACAATTGTTCACGCCGCACTGTCAAATGACAGGAGCCAGTGGCTTTTTATGAATGTGTGGCGCCCCTGCGGCTAGGCGCCACAGGGAAGTATTGCACTGTGACTAAAATGTGTTTTCTCCTGTAAAGTTGTCAGTTCGGGGTTAAACCTTATGGAGTCTGTACTTACACCCACTTAGGACCACACCACTTAGAATAGGGGGGCCGGTAATTTAGTAGGTCCCAGGAGGGGGGGTGGAGCCTAGGATAGGGTAGTGTGAGGAAAAGCTTATTTTACCTCAGATGGTGCTGGGAAGGCAGGCAGGAAGGTCAGGCCTGACAGCCCAGCTGAGAGGAGGGAGCCCCATCTTTAAGTGGGGGCCCAGGACAGCAGGCAACGGACCAGGACTGGTTGGAGCCGGCTGGTCACGTTGAGGGAACATCGGCAACGCAGGAAGCCGAGGCGGCCAGGAATTTAGCCCTGACCGCAGACTGATGAACTGCAGGCCCATAGAAACCGGGTTGCCGACAGTGCCACAAGGTACCTCGCCCCTAAGGACCACACTAGACCCAGGACCGCAGGGGTAACTGCCCAAGTACCGACGTTGGGGGAGTGCCTGATCTCCTCTTAAATCCAGGAAAGGATAATCGTGCCCCACCATGGGAGGTCAAGGGACTGGCGGGAGAGCTCTGCGAGGGTGGTAGAAGTAAGGAAGGAAGGAGACCCTGAAAGACAGACAGAGAATATCTAGAGACTCCATAAGGGGAACCCTGAGCTGGCAACATCACCCTGCAAACCAAACTGTACCGTGTTTCGTTTTGCCATCAACCGGTACCTAGTAAAGTGGAGTTAAACTTGAACTGGTTTCCGTTATTCTTCTGGCCGGTGCCCGGAGGGCTCAGCATCAGCAGCAGCTCAGCAGAGGGGTAAGAACTGCAACACCATTCAGCACTGCAACTCCCCTCATCCCCATCATCATCCACAATTAAGATCACCGCTGCCCTGAGGTAATGGCTCTACCTGTAGGGAGCAGCACCACACTCAGCTGCACCCACCATCACCTCAGCGGCCGGCTTGCAGTGCCGGTACCAATTTACCGGGAACTACAGGTTGCGTCACAATCCCCTGTACATAACCCCTTTCCCCATCATCAACATCTCCTCAAATGATCACCAGGGCGCGGCACTGGGATCCTGTCCACCCATGACTCCCCTATTCATCAGACCCGGTGTCCGTGTACCCCCTTAGCCCTGGCCATATCATTTTCTGGTGTCTATGAACAGGATAGAACCGGCCTGATGAAACCAGGTGAAGTGCGCCCAGAAAGACTTTATTAACTGTTTATAAACTGCCAGTCCGCCATTACCGAAATTCTACTGCGCCATAGTGAAGGAAAAGAGCGGGAAGATAAGCCCCGCCCCTTTGTTCTGCTGAGGAGTGAAGAGAGCAATGGTGGGCTCACAAATGTAAGAGACTGTGCTGGCCCAGGGGGGGGCCTCGGCCCCTCAGAATACATGGGCCATCCAAGAGGCGCCAAAAAGTCTCCCCGCCTCCCATGCTCTCAATCAACCAGGGGGGCGGGTCGAGTGCCAGCCAACAACGGTTCGGGACTATAAGAACTAGGCAGGGTGCGGTCGGGAGTAGACGCGAGATACCTGGTCAGGCTCCGAATCCGTTACCAGAAACTGGGTGTGAGGCGATGGCTATCCCCAATTTCAAGCAGTTGGTGCAAGAGATCGAGCAGGAAGTCCTGATGGACCATGCTGAACCGGGTGCGTTGCGACGGGAGATGGACGGCAAGGACGGCACCTTCTGGAAGACTGCCCTGGACTACCTACAGGCTCAGATCCGGGAGGTCACAGAGTGGACCGTCCGGCACTGGGGAGCAGATATGGGGCGCCAGCTGAACCGTCGGCAGAGGGCTGCAACTCAAAGGGAACAAGAGCTCTGGGTGTTGGTTGCTACACAGACTGACCACCTGGTAACCCTTGAACTGCTGGCTGATCCCCTGGGACCGGTTTACGCTCCTCTTGTGGAGTCCGGAGAAGAGGAAGTCGCCGAGGTGGGAGACCTCATACATTTCTCCGAGGAGCCCCAGCTGACCATGGAGGAACTGGAGGAGTATCCGAGCAGCTAGGTTGGTGTCGGGGAGGAGGAGAGTCTGGAGTAGGAAGGAGCTGTCGGCGGCACAGAGAAGTCCGGACCCCGCGAGCTATGGAGAGTTGCGGTACCAGCACCAACAGCAGTGGCCGGAGAGAAGAGGGCAGCGCTCTGCACCGACAACAATGGACACACTTGGCAATCGGTAGGTTGCCCCTGCTTCACCCGCCCCAAACCGGACGACGAGGCTGAGCTACACAGACGGCGCGAGGCTTGGTATGCGAACGAACTAGAGACTCGTCAAGCCCGCGTCATGGCCCGCAATCAGCCCCCACTGCCCCTAGACCAATGTAAGCGGAAGGTGGTCACTACTTTCAACCTTAGTACCGGGTACAGGTTCGCCAAAGAGGAGGGCCTCTACCAGGAAGTCCATGTCGGGTGGAGGAATGTGGAAGAACACTTACCGCAGGACCACCCGGACTGGGACCTGTACCGTGGGGATGTGAATACCTACGAACGCCACGCAGGTCCCCGCGGGTGGTTTGCAATCCGGGTTAGTAAAGTTGAGTACTAAAGGGTTAACTTGGTATTGCACTGTTTAAAGTGTGAACAGAATTAGTTTAAAATGCATATTTTCCTTGCATTGCACTGTTTTTTTCCTTTTTCAGCACTTGATGGACAGTAATCAAGGAACTTGTTACCTGGTCCAAGTTGGGCCAGTATGGACTAGATTATAGCCAAGTTAAAGTAACGTTAAAAGCAATGCACCCTCCCGCAAGGGAAGAATCAAAGTATTCTTATTGCTTTACCTGTTGAAGTTTACCTGTTTATTTACAAATAAAAATGTAAATACGTAATTGATGGTAGTGAACTAAGGGTGGAGGAACTGGATTAGCCCCCATGCACATGAAGTTAGGAAAAGAAAGTGCCTGGGTGTGGTCTAAGTAAAGCCAGGCCTCCTAAGCAGAGACGCCCGTACTGTACATAGTTATGTACATAAAAATGTGCTTTATTTCAGGTTTGGTTTAACACCCGCGGACGGGTGTGTTTCACCAAGGGGGTGTGTGGCGCCCCTGTGGCTAGGCGCCACAGGGAAGTATTGCACTGTGACTAAAATGTGTTTTCTTTTCTCCTGTAAAGTTGTCAGTTCGGGGTTAAACCTTATGGAGTCTGTACTTACACCCACTTAGGACCACACCACTTACAATAGGAAGAGCGGTAATTTAGTAGGTCCCAGGAGGGTGGGGGTGGAGCCTAGGATAGGGTAGTGTGAGGAAAAGCTTAGTTTACCTCAGACAATGCTGGGAAGGCAGGCAGGAAGGTCAGGCCTGACAGCCCAACAGAGAGGAGGGAACCCCATCTTTAAGTGGGGGCCCAGGTCAGCAGACAATGGACCAGGACTGGTTGGAGCCGGCTGGTCACGTTGAGGAAACAGCGGCAACGCAGAAAGCCGAGGCGGCCAGGAGTTTAGCCCTGACCGCAGACTGATGAGCTGCAGGCCCATAGAAACCAGGTTGCTGACAGCACCACAAGGTACCTCGCCCCTCAGGACCACACTAGATCCAGGATCGCAGGGGTAACGGCCCAAGTACCGACGTCGGGGGGAGTGCCTGATCTCCTCTTAAATCCGGGAAAGGATAACCGTGCCCCACCGTGGGAGATCAAGGGACTGGCGGGAGAGCTCTGCGAGGGTGGTAGAAGTAAGGAAGGAAGGAGACCCTGAAAGACAAAGACAGAGAACATCTAGAGACTCCATAAGGGGAACCCTGAGCTGGCAACATCACCCTGCAAACCAAACTGTACCGTGTTTCATTTTGCCATCTATCGGTACCTAGTAAATTGGAGTTAAACTTTAACTGGTTTCCGTTACTCTTCCTGCCGGTGCCCGGAGGGCTCAGCATCAGCAGCAGCTCAGCAGAGGGGTAAGAACTGCAACACCATTCAGCACTACAACTCCCCTCATCCCCATCATCATCCACAATTAAGATCACTGTTGCCCTGAGGTAATGGCTCCACCTGTAGGGAGCAGCACCACACTCAGCTACACCCACAATCACCTCAGCGGCCGGCTTGCAGCGCCGGTACCGATTTACCGGGAACTACAGGTGGCGTCACGATCCCCTGTACATAACCCTTTTCCCCATCATCAACATCTCCTCAAATGATCACCAGGGCACGGCACCAGGTTCCCGTCCACCCGTGACTCCCTATTCAGCAGACTCGGTGTCCGAGTACCCCCTTAGCCCTGGCCACATCAAATGGATACAGTAGAGCCGACAGTGTGCGGCTTTTGCAAAGTACATGAAATAACCTCAGTGCTACCAATGTTTTTGGCTACATGGCCCAGGGGAGTGTGGACACTCTCTGGGGCCATCTGGCACAGTAATATTAACCCATTAAACACCGGCTTTATATACCCGCTCCTGCAGCTCTGTGCCGACGTAGCACAGAGCTGCTGGAGCGGCTTTTACATGTAAAATCACGGCCGTATCATGGTTTTTAATAAACTTTGGTACATGACAGAGGCAGAAATAGGAGAAATCTGAAGGAGATCGTTCATCATGGTGTCACACTGTCCGAAGCTGCAGTTTGCTGCAGCGTTAATTGGATGATGAACAATAGATTTGAGGTCAGGAGCTCAAATTTATGATGAACGATCTAACGATTTTTCTTCAGAAATCCGATATTTACACGCAACAATCCTAAAACGAGATAGTTTGAACGATCACAAAAGCGTGACGTTTCAACGATATCGTTTCAGATATTGGAGCGCGTGACGTGGCCCTTCGAGTGGAAATTCATTGTTCATGGGTGTGGCTAGTGGGCACAGGTATGCTACCTAAATGAAGGTCTGAACAGATCTTTAGAGGTTCCTCCAACGATGTTATTAGCCACATCTCTTTCCAGAAGATAAAAAATGACAATGGGAATGAAAAAAAGCAGCTGATCTGTATTCAACTATGTAACCGCTAAGGCCGACCTGGGATTCTTGGTTCTTGCCAGAAAATGGACGAAGACACAACACAGCAGGTAATTGTGAAATTGTTTTATTTATTGTTAAAAGCTGGTTCACCTTTATCCAAACTTGTGTTTATCCGGCTTTGCATGTCCCAGTGTCTTCATAGAGATATTTAGTAGAGCGTAGGATTGATACTTCTTGTGTAGATCGATATATAGCCTAAGGCATGACATGGTCTTGGTTAAATACATTTGGAGCTCTTTATTTATTTTGTATTGATTCTGTCCCTTAAAATGCACACACACCCTCCTAATTATACAGAATAGCTCACCCCCATCTATTCCTTAACCAAAGCAATACTGCCTGGCTGTAAATGCCATGATCAGATAATAAAAATATTTCATTCCTACATTTATGCACTCGCAGGAAATACATTATTATTATTATTATTATTATTGTCTTGTTCTTTTGCCATTTTTGTCATTGGTTACATTTTTTAAAATGTAGAAAGCACTAGATATTTCTGCATTTCTAATATTTTTATCAGTAGACGTTTGTAGGCCTTCTACAATACTTAAAGGGCATCTGTCAGTAGGATATACCCCCCTAAGCCGTCTATATGAGCATATGTAGGTCACAGGCAGCTAAATAAAATGATACCTGAATATCTGCAATACAATGTCTTATTACAGAGAAACCCATGTATTTTAATAATATGTAAATGAGCTGTTAAGATCTCCCTGAGTATCTGCCTCAAGAGCATGAAATGACACATTACCAGGGTGAGACATGTAGAGCAGGAGAGCAGACTGTCAGTCATTACATGTCTCACACTAGTAACACCACCATTCAGTTAAAATGAGGTCTGGAGGCGGAGTCTCAGGGAGATCTATGTCCGGCCCATAGATCTTAACAGCTCATTTAAATATTGAGAAAAAAAATGTTGATGTCTCTGGAATAAGATAAATCGCAGATATCAAGGTATTTTAGTCAACATTCCATGTTCTGTATGCCTATAGACAAGTGCTCGTCAATGAATTGATTTATCTTTTTGCTGATATTCTATTTCAGTAATTCAATACATAAAGCGAAACATATATAGAGTCATTATACACAGAGGGATCTATTTCAAGTGTTTATGTTAATGTTGATGATTATGGCTTACAGCCAATGAAAACCCAAAGGTCATTATCTCAGAAAATTATAATATTATATTAGACCAACTGAAAAAAAATATTTTTAACTCCTAAATGTTGGCCTAATAAAAAGTATATACTTTTCATTAGGACAACATGTATGAGTTAAAAGTCATTTTTTTCAGTTGGTCTAATATAATAATCTAAATTTTTGGGACAATGAATTTTGGATTTTCATTGGCTGTAAGCCATAATGCTTGGTTGGGCTCCTTTTGCATGAATTCCTGCATCAATGCAACGTGGCATGGAGGCAATCACCCTGTGGCTGCTGAAGTGTTTATGGAAGCCCAGGTTGCTTTGATAGCAACATCTGCTCATCTGCATTGTTGGGTCTGGTATCTCTTATAGATTCTCTATGGGGTTTAGGTCTGGCAAGTTTGCTGGCCAATCAAGCACAGTGATGCTGTGGTTAGTAAAACAGGCATTGGTGCTTTTGGCAGTGTGGACAGGGGCCAAGTCCTGCTGGAAAATGAAATGGCTATCTCCAAAAAGCTTGTCGGCAGAAAAAAGCATGAAGTGCTGTAGATGGCAGCGATGACTTTGGTCTTGATAAAACACAGTGGACCTACACCAGCAGATGACATGTCTCACCAAACCATTAGTGATTGTAACCTCTCCACTCTTCCTCCAGACTCTTGGATTGTGGCCTTTCCACTCTTCCTCCAGACTCTTGGATTCTGGCCTCTCCACTCTCCCCCCAGACTCTTAAGGCCACTTCACACACACAGATATCGGAGTCCAATATCTGAACAGATCTCTGGTTGCAGTGAAATCATGGATACATTGCTCCATGTTGTACACAGCCACAAAATGGAGCAATGTATCCATGATTTCACTGCAACCAGAGATCTGTTCAGATATTGGACTCAGATATCTGCGTGTGTGAAGTGGCCTTTAGATTGTAGCCTCTCCACTCTCCCCCCAGACTCTTAGATTGTGGCCTCTCCACTCTTCCTCCAGACTCTTGGATTGTGGCCTCTCCACTCTTTCCCCAGACTCTTGGATTGTGGCCTCTCCACTCTTCCTCCAGACTCTTGGATTGTGGCCTCTTCACTCTTCCTCCAGACTCTCTTGGATTGTGGCCTCTTCACTCTTCCTCCAGAATCTTGGATTGTGGCCTCTCTGCTCTTCCTCCAGACTCTTGGATTGTGGCCTCTCACTCTTTCTCCAGATTCTTGGATTGTGGTCTCTCCGCTCTTCCTTTAGACTCTTGGATTGTGGTCTCTCCGCTCTTTCCCCAGACTCTTGGATTGTGGCCTCTCCACTCTTTCCCCAGACTCTTGGATTGTGGCCTCTCCGCTCTTTCCCTAGACTCTAGGATTGTGGCTTCTCCACTCTTTCCCCAGACTCTTGGATTGTGGCCTCTCCACTCTTCCTCCAGACTCTTGGATTGTGGCCTCTCCACTCTTCCTCCAGACTCTTGGATTGTGGCCTCTCCACTCTTTCCCCAGACTCTTGGATTGTGGCCTCTCCACTCTTCCTCCAGACTCTTGGATTGTGGCCTCTTCACTCTTCCTCCAGACTCTCTTGGATTGTGGCCTCTTCACTCTTCCTCCAGACTCTCTTGGATTGTGGCCTCTCCACTCTTCCTCCAGACTCTTGGATTGTGGCCTCTTCACTCTTCCTCCAGACTCTTGGACTGTGGCCTCTCCACTCTTCCTCCAGACTCTTGGATTGTGGCCTCTACACTCTTCCTCCAGACTCTTGGATTGTGGCCTCTCCACTCTTTCCCCAGACTCTTGGATTGTGGCCTCTCTGCTCTTCCTCCAGACTCTTGGATTGTGGCCTCTACACTCTTTCCCCAGACTCTTGGATTGTGGCCTCTACACTCTTTCCCCAGACTCTTGGATTGTGGCCTCTACACTCTTTCCCCAGACTCTTGGATTGTGGCCTCTCCACTTTTGCTCCAGACTCTTGGATTGTGGCCTGTTCACTCTTCCTCCAGACTCTTGGATTGTGGCCTCTCCACTCTTTCCCCAGACTCTTGGATTGTGGCCTCTACACTCTTTCCCCAGACTCTCTTGGATTGTGGCCTCTCCACTCTTTCCCCAGACTCTTGGATTGTGGCCTCTCCACTCTTTCCCCAGACTCTTGGATTGTGGCCTCTTCACTCTTCCTCCAGACTCTTGGATTGTGGCCTCTCCACTCTTTCCCCAGACTCTTGGATTGTGGCCTCTCCACTCTTTCCCCAGACTCTTGGATTGTGGCCTCTACACTCTTTCCCCAGACTCTTGGATTGTGGCCGCTCCACTCTTCCTCCAGAGTTTTGGATTGTGACCTCTCCACTCTTTCCCCAGACTCTTGGATTGTGGCCTCTCCACTCTTTCCCCAGACTCTTGGATTGTGGCCGCTCCACTCTTCCTCCAGAGTTTTGGATTGTGACCTCTCCACTATTCCTCCAGACTCTGGGACCTTGATTTCCACATGAAATGCAAAATTTACTTTCATCTGAAAACAACACCTTGGACCACTGACAACAGTCCAGTTCTTTTCCAGGTAAAATGCTTCTTGTGTTGTCTATAGGTCATGAGTGTCTTGACACAAGGAATGCGACAGTTATAGCCCATGTCCTGGATACGTCTGTGTGTGGTGCCTCTTGAAGCACTGACTCCATCAGCAGTCCACTCCTTGTGAATCTCCCCCAAATCTTTGAATGACCTTTTCTTAACAATCCTTTTTAAGGCTACAGTTATCTCTGTTGCATGTGCACGGTTTTCTACCACACTCTTTCCTTCCACTGAGCTTTCCATTAATCTGCTTGGATATAGTACTCTGTGAACAGCCACCTTTTGTGGCTTACCCTCCTTGTGGAGTGCTGTCGATGACTGCCTTCTGGGCATCTGTCAAGTCAGCAGTCTTCCCCATGGTTGTGTAGCCTATTGAACCAGACTAAGGGCCATTTTAAATACTTAGTAAGTCTTTGCAGGTGTTTTGTGTTAATTATTCTAATTTTCTGAGAAAATGACCTTTTGGGTTTTCATCGGCTGTAAGCCATAATCATCAACATTATCAGAAATAAACACTTGAAATAGATCACTGTTTGTAATGGCTCTATATAATGGGTTTCACGTTTTGTATTGAATTACTGAAATTACAATATGTTTTGATGATATGCTAATTCATTGAGATGTATCTGTATTTTTGATTGTACTGACACATTGCCTTTAAAATGCATTTAAACCCACATATAAAAGATATTTGCAGACCAAGGAGTAAAAAATTCAACCTTGAAAGAAGACAAACCGGGAGAAATCTAACAAAACTTGTAACAAATGTAACCGCGTCAGTATGAGAAATAGTCAACCTTCCTCTCAGAAACGTTTTAAGCCGAAGTTACCAAATTATCTACAAGGAAACTTGCCTGAATAATACAATGGGACTTGTGTGACCCTGAGTAATGTCCCTGAAAAATACATATGTAATCTACATGGATGTGAATACTCTGATTACATATATGCTAATAAATTGAGAGGAATATAATAAATATATTGGTAATAAATACTTAATTTTTTTAAAATAAAAATGTAGGTTGTTTTCTTCAATATATTTCACATAATTAGAAGCTGCACTCGTTATCTCAGAGCTCACAGGTTTCTCTTATTGAATAATGATTATACAGGGTTCAGATAAACAGAAAATAATCATATATTATAAGTGACCAGATAAATACAGCAGTATTGCCATAAGGTATCGGGATATTGCCATGAGGTATTGGGACAGTTCAATAAGATACCGGGACAGTAGAATAAGGTACCAGGACAGTGCCATGAGGTACCGGGACAGTGCCATAAGATACCGGGACATTGCCATGAGGTACCGGGACAGTGCCATAAGGTACCGGGACATTGCCATGAATTATTGGGACAGTGCAATAAGATACCGGGACAGTAGAATAAGGTACCAGGACAGTGCCATGAGGTACCGAGACAGTGCCATAAGGTACCGGGACATTGCCATGAGGTATTGGGACAGTGCAATAAGATACCGGGACAGTAGAATAAGGTACCAGGACCGTGCCATGAGGTGCCGAGACAGTGCCATAAGGTATCGGAATAGCCACAAATCCTAAAATAAAGAAACACCAAACAGTGGCAAGAAAAAAGAACTGTGTCATACAGTGTTCACACAAAGTACCCCAATAATCCCAAATAGAGTTCTTGAGGTGCCGTTTAATGTCCCAATGTACCTAACTTTGTTCCTCACAATTTCTTTTGGCAGGACCCCTGCCCTTTCCGTCTTATGTCTTTGCTCATATTCTAGAATTCATTTAACCTCTTCAGAGAGGAAGAGGACTTGAATTTTAGCACCACCTATTGGAAGAAGCAATCCGAAAAATCAATATCAACCCCTTAACACGCCTTGCCACGTGATTTTGGACAAGAAACCCAAACCAGACACGTCATTTGCAGACACGTCTCCTCACTGCAAAGCTGAAGATCTGGAGAGTCTATTTGGGTATTTATTTTCCCACATGTGCATTGCATGGCATATAAGTCTCCTTACATGGACTTGGCAATCTCCACAAGGAGAAACCTTACCTTTCAGACTGCCTGTCAGAGGCCTCTCACCTAGCCAAATCAGATGAAGGGCAAACTCCCTTATCCCAGTGTCTGCAAATCAAGTGTTGGGTTTGGCTTTTATCTTAAATGGCAAGGCTCATAAAAGAGCCTATAGTAACGTTTAGGATTGCTACTTCCAATATGTGGCACTAGAGCTCCTGTCTTCATTCTGTCTTCTTACACACCAGCCCTAAGACTGCTCTTTGCACCCTTCATACCGGTCAACTAAACTTTCTTGACCTCCATATCTGTTTTGCAAGTAGCCTGGCATTCTCCCATGCGATGATATTCCTAGGCCTATATAAGGGATATAAGCATTTTAGTGTTAAAAATTCCTAGTTGCCTGAAGCCTCCAGGACCTTGACTACTTGTCTGTGGCCTTCAGGACCTCTGCTACCTGTATGCAATCTACAGGATGTCTCCTGTGTGCCCGAGACTTCCACTACATCTGCTATCTGTATACAG
>JARQOC010000010.1:148984647-149005899 GCA_033576535.1 Allobates femoralis | reverse complement strand
TTTAATTTTTTTTTACATGTTTATTAATTGTTCATAAAAATGTACATATATATTTATACATATTATCCACAGCATGCCGTAAGCCTGGTTTCACACTGGCATTTTTTGCCATCTGCGTGAATTTGGCTGACAGTGGGTGCCCTTACATCCATTTTTCGGCCTTTCAATGGAGCTGGATGAAGTTGCGGGTGCATCCAGTTTTTTTACGTTTCCCCTGATCTGGCAGGTCACAATTTTTCACTGAGACCAAAAAGTCAAGGGGCAATGCAGGTTGAATTAAAATGGGGGTGTATGTAATCTGTATCCGGGTTTTGGAATTGCGCATGCTTAGAACTCCCTAGGGAAGGGTGTCATTTGTCCCCAGATCCGGCAGAAACGGGTATGAAGCTGGAATAGACTATATGTTCCCGCACCTGTATTATCAGTAAACCATGAGACAGATTAGTGGTAGTACTGGTGCGTGGGCATCAATTTTTTACAATTTTGAGGGGGAGGGGGTCCGGGAAATCCGGGGGCTGCTGGTAAAACTTGCATCCCCCCCCCCTGATTGCAAAAGACGCTACTTTGAAACCAGCCTTAGGGTATGTGCACACTGGGCGGGTTTCCGGCGGTTTACCTGTGTAAACCGCCGTTTTGCATACATTAGTTTTATTTAAATTTATGTTAATCCAAACCGACGTTTGGATTAACATTGAAACTAATGTAACCCGCCCAAGGCTGTGCTCACACCGGCGGTTACCCAGCGTCATCCGTTGCTAACCCGCAGGTTTCCCAGCGGGTTAGCAAAGAATGACCATGTTCTAAAAACCGGCCGGTTCTGCAGCGGCTGCAAGCAGAATCATGTGCTGCTTCCAGCCGCTGCAGAATCTCCGCCGAGAACCCGCTGGGCAGCCGCCGGATACCGCCCGCACATACCCGCCAGGAAGCCGGTGCACGGCGCCGGAGCTTCCTGGCGGATCCCGCCAGCAGCCGCCGACCGAACCGCCGGGTAAGTGTGCACTTACCCTTAGTCTCATATTAAATGGAGTGGTGGTGCCAGTTGCTTCAGCAGTGCTCTCCATTCATCCATTCACACAGCGTCCTGTTCTCGGGATAGGTGGGGTCTCAGTAGTCGGACCCCCAGCTGTGAATAGGTGGTCTAAACCCTTTTAATGTGCTTTATCCACTTTCGACATCATATTGAATGGCTGATGATCGCTGTGATTTTAGGTGCCAGACTTTTATAAAGAAGTGCTTATTGTGAGGCGCCTTTTTAAGAGTAAAATTATATCCCTTGGGGGGAGGGCGTGTTCTGGCCATGGAGAGGAGAGGACACTAAAATCCTAGCTCCTGCTCCCCACGCCAATAACTAAAAGAATCCAGCAGCATCCATCCCTTACGTCGGCTGCATATGCCGGCCAAAAAGAGGAGCACCCGGCCCAGCACCCGCCCGGGTCCTCCGGTGAACCCCGCTGCGGGAATTACCTGGTATTTGAGGAGTGCGGGCCGGGTAGGCACAGGCCAAGATGGCGGACCCCGCCGGACAGAGGAGGAACAGCGTGGCACAAACGGAGGGCACCACAAGAAGCAGAGAGGCGCCCATCAGCCCACCGAACCCCGGAGGAGACTGCACAGATCAGCGGCCCACAGACCGCAACTCACCACCAGCCGGCGCCGAACGGAGGAGGGAAAGCGAGGCAAGACCGGATGAGGCCACAAGCAGTGGCAGCAGAGAGAGGCCCCTCACCCTGCCAAACTCTGGAGGAGACAGCGCAGACCGGCGGCTGATAGATCCACAGCCACCCACCAGCCCATATGAGGCTGCATCCCGGGACTGCTCCATCCTCTGCACCACCGACAGCACACAGGAAGGAGGAGAGGCCCTGCACACCTCACTCCCGGGCACTGGGCCCCCTGGAGGCCCAACACACACAGGAGGACTCTGGCTGCGGGAGGTAACACAGGGCTGCACAATGCACACAGCCCTGGCAAAATCAGAGGGGCTAAGAGGGGCACACAACAGTACAACCCCTGGGAGCTAAGGAACCCCAAGGGAGGCAGGGGACAACACAGGCAACATGGGGTAGCCCCAGGGGGAATCTAAATCTAAACAGGCCCCTACCAGATACCGAGCTGACCCTGACTACATGCCCTAGGGACCCAGCCACAGAATATGGGGGACCTCGCACATCCCCAGAGATCCCCCATGCCCCCCAGACACCAAACGGGGGAGTCTGGGATGACCTCAGAGCCCGCATACAAGCTATACCCACCTGGGAAGAGATAGAGGGCTTTCTCCATAGAATGGAGTCCTCCTTTAAGGCCGAAGCTGTTGCATTCAGAGGCGAAGTCCACCAGCTCACTAATAGAGTATGCGTCACTGAATCCATCACAAATGACTTCATTAGGCGTATAGAGGCCCTCGAGAGGCAAGTCCATAGTCAAACCTCTGAGTTTGTGCGCCTGCTTGACCTAATGGAGGACCTAGAGAACCGTGACAGGTGGAACAACGTTGGGGTCCGAGGCCTGCCAGAATCCATCCCGACAAGGGACCTCGACACTACCCTTCACGGATTTCTTAACTTCATCCTCAATAAGCCCGAGGGCACGCCGCTTGAGCTAGATCGAGCACATAGATCCTTGGGCCCCCCCACCTGAAGGAGCCAGGCCCAGGGATGTTGTCTGCAGGGTGCACAACTTCAGATCTAAGGAAGACATCCTTGCAGGGGCCCGAACCCGCAACCCCCTATCATACCAAGGCCACCCTGTCCAACTGATGCCTGACCTGTCCCGCCGCACGTTGCAAAAGCGCAGGGCCCTCCGTCCCGTACTGGAGGTCCTGCGCAGCAACAAAACCCTATACAGCTGGGGCTTCCCTTTCCGCCTCCAGGTACGCAGGGAGGGCCAACTCTTCTCTGTAAGCCACCCAAGAGATATCCCAGCCTTCCTGGAGAGCCTTGGGATCCAGTGCCCCGTCCCCATCATCACGGAATGGCCAGGTCCGCCCTGGGGAGGAGGTGGACCCAGGCCCCGAGGGAACAAAGACCACGGCGGCGCACAAGAAGGGGGGAAACTGTGTCTAGGGGAATCAGAAAAGGGGGCCCCAAGCATTAGGCCGCATGGGCGACCTACATACGACACCACACCATAAGCCCCTGCTTGCATCATCTGAGAACTGAATATTTCTATTTGTACCTATACTCCGCTACTACTTCAATTACTGCTGCTGTTGATTTATATGCCTATGTACTAAAAGCCATTGGCGTGGGGGGCCCTGCTCTACCTGGAAAGGCCTCACCCTAAGGGAGATCCGCACGCTACAGGCAGGTGCGGAATTTACTGCAACTACCCCCACCTCACCGGGGATTGCCTGTCCTGGTGAGCTGAGCCCACAACAAGCGCCAGCCCGACACATACAGCCGGGGACCATATCCTCGCCGGCCGGAGGTGCAGGAGCCGGGACTCAGGCGTCTCCATTAACACAGCTCCACAAGATGGCGCCGGTGGTGGAGGTCCCGCCCCCCCTCCTTCTCCAGCTCTCCACTGCAGCGTGAGGCCTTGGATTTCTCCTCCACACAGCGGGGGAGCTGCTCTTCCTCTTCCCCTACGTCCCAGACGCCGGGCCGGGGGCTATCGCTAGTGGCTCCTGGGGGGAGCGAAGCAACAGAGGTTGGTGACACACTCCTTATATCCCCTGTGCAGGGGCTTCTGGAGGGACATCCAGGAGAATCATATGTGGGAGAGCTTACTGGCTGTGCCGAACGGGAGCACAGGTGGGAGGATTCTGTGTCCCCCTCCCCAGCTGCTAGCACTGAGAAGGGGGCCCTGGGGGATCTGCTGGGTCTTCCCTCATCCCTGCAAGACATGACAGATGTGACCCATCTGGGGATTAGCTCTCCCTGTCTTCCTCCGGGGCCTCCCCGGCTTGTCACTGGGGAGAGCCCTGCACCCAGTCGAGGGGCTTCCTATATGGGTCCACCTAGACCCCAGAGATCGCCCAAGATGCCACGTTTGCAACACTCTGGATGCGGGGGTGGGGTGGAGGACCCCTCTGGTGTTGTTTCTGGCACCTGTCAGGACTCTTTGCTGGATTTTGCTGATGTGACATACCCCACGACCTTGTTGCGACCTAGCGGCTCCCAGCCTCCCATGCAGCCTTCCCAGGAGTGGTGGGCTTTTATACAACACCTTCCTACTAAACAGGACTTTCAGGCTCTCATTCAGGAGGTGAAGTCTACATGTCGCCAAGAAATAGCACTGGTCCGCCAGGAGGTGGCGGAGTTGACCCAGCGACTCCATCAGCTGGAGGAGGAACACACGGAAGCTAGGCAAGCTATCACGCAGTTACAGTCGCTTGTGTCCTCCCAGGCTAGGATGATAGACGACATGCAATGTTGAGGACTTAGACAACAGAGGCCGTAGGCACAACATCCCGGTCCGGGGGGTACCGGAGGTGAGGGAGAGAGAGGTTATAAAGACTACTCTCAACACAATATTCAATACAATACTAAAACGCCCCCTAGACCATCCAATTCCCATGGATAGAGCACACAGAGCATTAAAGGCCAAAAATATGGATGGAGCCCCCAGGGATATAATATGCCACGTCACAGACTTTCGCCTAAAGGAGGACATTATGGCTAAGATCTCACCAACCAAACCACCATCTTTCAAGGGAGCCAAAATAGCTCTCTACCAGGATCTCTCTTGGATCACGTTGCAGCGTAGACGGGCCCTGAGACCTCTCCTTAAATGCCTGGTAGACAGGGAGATCCTGTATAAATGGGGGTACCCGTTCAGTCTATCAGCTCATCGAGGTAATACAACCGCCACCCTCAGATACCCGGATGAGGTACCGGCTTTCTGTAAGACCTTTGGCTTTGAGGCACCTGCTCTGCCGGATTGAACCTCGCCGTTGCTGCCCTCGACCCTTCAGCGGACCTGGCAAACTGCGACCTCAAGGAAGCGGAGAGCGAGAACCTCCGGGGGCGTTACCTGAACTTTTTTAGCTCCGATGCGAAGTCTTCACTGTTGTTTCCGGAGGGGCTTTTGGTCCGATGCCTCATTACCCAATGGGTTACCTGATACATAAATAGCCCTTATGAGAAGGGCATTTCTTTCTTTTTCTTTCTTTCTTTCTTTCTTTCTTTCTTCTTTTCTTTCTTTCTTTCTTTCTTCTTCTTTCTTTCTTTCTTTCTTTCTTTCTTTCTTTCTTTTCTTTCTTTTTTTCTTTCTTTCTTTTTTTCTTTCTTTCTTTTTTTCTCTTTCTTTCTTTTTTTCTCTTTCTTTTTTTCTCTTTCTTTCTTTTTTTTCTTTCTTTCTTTTTCTTTCTTTTTCTTTCTTTTTTCTTTCTTCCTTTCCCCCTATCCTCTGCCTTCCCCCTCCTAGTTCCTCTTCTCCTTCTCCCATCCCTTCCTTCCCCCCCCCCTCTTTCCCCCCTCCCAGACCCTTTCACCCCCCCCCCCCCATCCCCTATAGGGGATCCTGGTTTGCGCCCTGTCCTCGGGGGTGGAGGTTGTAGTAGATGTTTTGTTCTTTACCTTTGTGGACAGAAGGCCATGACCCCCGGCAAGAGTACATACCAAAGAAATCGCACCCACTTAGAGGAGTGCAGTGGTTTATTTGGATATTCTGATCTCCAATTTGGAGACTGATTTGTACGATTTGACTCTCAGGGATCCCTATGAGTCAGATCCTAACATATTCAAGTTTTACTGGTTATTACTTGCTTATTTCTGTTTTTATAGATGTTTTGCACTATTCTAGATTTCAATGTTTGCAGCGTGTCTATGACTTTCCTCCGCAGGGAGGCTTTGGGCTCCTGGACCTGGTAGTAGGGAGGGAGGAGACCCCCCGGACCTTGGTAGAGTTTAATTTGCAGGCCTGTACCCGTCCCCATCATGGTAAAATTGCTTACACTTAATGTCAAGGGACTTCACACCTGTCAAGAGGAGACTGGCTTTGAGAGAAATGAGGGATTCTGGAGCGGATATTATATTCCTGCAGGAAACGCACCTCACACCTAGCGGATCACTTAAATTTGCCCAACACCACTTCCCCAGAACCTATTCGGCTACAGCAAAAACAAAAAGGGCTGGGGTTGCGGTCCTGTTCTCCCGGTCATGTAGGGTCCATATACGATTGACCGAACTTGACCCACATGGCCGATTTATTATACTTCGGGGAGATCTAGAGGGTAGGCCGATTCTCTTATGTAACCTTTATGTCCCAAATACAGCACAAACGACATTTTTATCCTCTATTTTAAAACGACTGCACTCTAAACGAGGTACACTTCATATCATTGGGGGAGACTTTAACTTGGCCTTTTCCAGCTGCGTCGATAGACTTCATTTGCAGCCTGCCACGGGCTCGTGTCGGGTGGAGGGATGGGACTCTGTGAACTTTCGTAAACTAATCCACACCCACGGTCTCTATGACTTATGGAGAGTAGATAACCCGACTACCCGACAGTATACTTTCTATTCCCATACTCACAAATCTCACAGCAGAATAGACTATTTTTTTGGAAATATACCAACCCTTCGAACATTAAAAAAAGCTGAAGTAGGACACATTACATGGTCGGACCATGCCCCCCTGCTAGTGAACCTTGAAATTACGCCCTACATCCCAAGGCCGACCCACTGGAGACTTAACGAATCCTTACTGACAAACAGCGTGACGAGACGGACCCTACAGACCTCATTGACACATTACTTCGCTGAGAATACCCCGTCGGCCCCCTCGCTCGGATCCCTATGGGAGGAGCATAAGGCGGTCTTCAGAGGCGAATGTATGGCTCTTTCCTCTAGATTAAAAAAAGATAGCAAACTGCAATATTCCATCTATGAGGAAAAGCTGACGGCCGCCGAGTCGAAGCTCCTTGCGGGACGAACGCGACGCGGTCTGAGGGAGGTGATTCACCTACAAACGAATCTAAAAGATTTAGCTCAGGGGAAATTGGAGAAGCTCATCCGATTCTCCCGCCAGAAATATTATGAATATGGTAATAAACACCACACAATGCTAGCGAGGCAACTGCAGAATAAAGCCACAAGTGTAAACCCCTCCGGGATTAGGGGCTCTGACGGCGCTATTAGATATGATCCTGAAGGGATGGCTACGGCCTTCCACAATTATTACTCCTCTTTGTACTCATTGCCCTCCCCACTGCCAAATGACCACCAGACTAGAGATGTGGTACTGAACGATTACCTCAGTGGCTGTCAACTACCTAAACTACCTCGGTCTGCTCTCGAGGACCTAAATGATAAGATCTCTACTGAGGAAATTGAAGAAATCGTGAAAAAGTTACCATCTACTAAAGCCCCAGGCCCCGACGGTTTACCATATCTCTACTACAAGACATATCTACCCTTACTTTCGCAGTATATGGTCTCCTTGTTTAATAGCTTTATGATCGGAGGGGAAATTCCTGCCTCTATGCTTCACTCCTATATAACAGTAATTCTGAAAGATAGTAAGGATCCCGTAGACTGCGCAAGTTATAGGCCTACAAGCCTTTTAAATTCAGACTTAAAAATCTTTACAAAAATTCTGGCGGAGAGATTGAACAACTGGCTGCCTCGATTAATCCATAAAGATCAGGTCGGCTTCATTCGGTTTCACCAGGCGGGAGACAACACCCGCCGCCTGCTGGACTTGATAGACGTGGTGAATAAGAGGGGAGACGAGGCCATCCTGTTTAGTCTAGACGCGGAGAAGGCCTTCGACAGGCTGAACTGGGACTTTATGTTCTCTGCATTACATCATTTCGGCCTGTCGGGGCCCTTCATTACCGCGCTGTGGGGCTTGTATTCTGCCCCAATGGCGACGGTCCGCTTGTCCCATGCACATTCTAGGCAACTAGAGATTCGTAATGGCACACACCAGGGATGCCCTCCTTCCCCGCTGCTATACGTTCTTAGCATTGAGCCTCTTGCAGCTCACCTACGCAGGAGTCCCGACGTAGCTGGAATTCGGATTAGGTCTAAGGAGTTTAAGATTTCCTTATTCGCTGATGATGTCATGCTCACACTGACTAATCCCGTAGTGACCCTTCCCAATCTGAGCAAAATTTTATAGTCCTACTCAAGTTTGTCTGGGTACAAAGTGAATGCGGGTTAAACTGAAGCACTACCACTTAATATACCGGAACCTAAGCTTGGGTATCTACAGAGGTCCCATAGATACACTTGGAGAACATCTTCCATTAAATATCTGGGGGTACATATTACTCCACGATATAGCGAGATGTATGGGGAAAACTTCCCCCCTCTGATTCGAGATACTGAGATACGACTGCAGAAGTGGTCCTCATTGCCAGTCTCCTTTTTGGGTAAAATAGCAATTATAAAAATGTCGATCCTCCCCAAGTTCCTATACTTGTTTGAAACAATCTCATCAAAAGTCCCACAGACGGTCCTAAAGAGGGTACAGTCGATTTTTCTGAACTTTGTCTGGCATTCGGGGAGACATCGTATTGCCAGAACGGTGATGTGCGCCCCCAAATCTCAGGGGGTTTGTCCTGCCCGGATATAACTAAATATTATTTTGCCACACATTTAAGGCTCATCCCCTCCTGGTCGACTCTCCCCGCATTCAGCAAATGGATGGAAATCGAAAAATTGTGGCTGGCTCCCTATCACCCAGCAGCCCTGATATGGGGTCCGCCTAACGAGATATCTCGGACTGCACTCCTGGGTCCCATGGCGTTTACCAGGGACATTTGGACCACTCTGAGAATCAAATTTCAGCTAGCTTCTCATGCATCGTTCCGAACTCCGTTCCCCTATAATCCACACTTGGAGGGTGTTATGGACTCGGGGGCGGGATCCAGCTGGGCCTCGGTTGGCCTCTTTACATACAGAGACCTAGTGGACCCCCTAACTAGGAAGTTTAGAACCTTTCCTGAACTATCGCAGAAGCATAACCTCCATAAGACTTTATCCTACTCATACCAACAAATATTACACTATTTTAGAACACAGATGGGTTCCCCGGAATCCCTTATACCGACTGATTTTGAGCGGCTATGTGCAAATAATGCCTCAACTAAGGGGCTCATTTCTGATATATACGCCCTACTCCATTGCCCCGACTCCCAGACGTCTAGTTGTCACACATATATTGCGAAATGGGAGTCGTGGTTGGGACATCCACTGACTCTGAGACAGTGGCAAGTGATCTGGTCGAGAGCTCACAAGACCTCTATCAATACCCTTCACAAGGAGAACCACATTAAACTCCTGATGAACTGGTATTGTGTCCCTGAGGTTCTCCATAAGATGAACAGGTCCATCCCAGATGTGTGTTGGAGATGTGGTACCGACGGGGCATCTCTCTTCCACATTTTCTGGGATTGCCCGACTTTAGAGGGTTTTTGGAGGGGGGTGGGGAGACTGTTAAGCACGGTTTTTGAAGTTGAAGTGCCGGTTGATCCCCATGTGTTCTTGTTAAACCTTACACCTAGGGGATGGGACAGACCCAGCACGAAGTTACTGACCCACCTTTTGACAGCTGCCAAGTGCCTCATCCCACTGTACTGGAAAAAGACGGCGGCCCCTACGTCACTGGTTCTATATGCCAGAATCCAGGATGTATATGTCATGGAGAGGATGACAGCCTCTCTACATGACGATATGGGCACCGTGGACTTTATTTAGAGAAGACCCATCGGGGTAGGGAGGGGAACATCGGAGCTGGCCATGATTACGCATCTAAAAGAAAAAGGGGTTGAGGTACAATCCCTAGGTTGGGGATCTACACAAGAGCTTAATAAACTGAAAATATAGCTGCCGGGAAATGATTAATGGACACGCTGAATGTATTATTACTGTTTGTTTTTTTTCTGCATGTTTTCTCTCTATAATGGACGAACGGAGATTGTCTAGTCTATTCGCTTAATTTTGGCTTATGTTCTATGTTATAAAATCAAAATTTTCAATAAAAACAAAGTTGAAACAAAAGATGACTGATACCATTCTTCACTTCTTGGACCCCTGGGGTACCTAAACAGCAGAAACCCCCCACAAGTGACCCCATTTTGGAAACTAGACCCCTCAAGGATTATATCTAGGGGTATAGTGAGCATTTTGAACCCACAGGTACTTCGCAGAATTTGATACCAATAGGTGATCATACTGAAAATTTTCTTTTTTTTTACACAAGTCTTGCTTTAGTACCACATTTTTCACTTTTTCAAGAGGTAACCCCATAAAGTGGACCCCAACATTTCTTACCCACATTCTTGTGAGCGCAACGAAATCAAAGGGGGCAAAATCAGTGACGTTAACTTTTATACCGGGGTCTGCTGTGAAAGGGGGAATTTGTGGGGAATAGGATGGGTCGGGCTGCCACAGAGGACGGGGAGCTGCAGAGCTGGGTCCTGCCTCTGCCGCATCAGAAGGGACGACTGGCGGAGTGGGGGAACCCCTGGGTGAAGCCGAGTCGTCGCTGTCCTCTGAGGACATCTCAGCTTCAGAGGCCGTTTCAGTCTCTGACCCGGAGGTACCAGAGGCGAGCAGCGCATACGCTTGCTCTGCAGCGAACATTCTGCGGGCCATTTTTTTTTATTTTGGGGAAAAAAACAAAGTATCCTTAAATCTAATACTAGGGGTTTTTTTTGTTTTTTTTTACCCTAACCCTGCTTTTGAACCCTAACCCTAACCCTAACTAAGTAAAGGATTTAGAATAAAATAAAAGATTTGATTAGGGGAGTGAGGAAGAGGGAATGACGGAGGGGATGTTTTTTTTCCCTAACCCTGGTTTTGAACGCTAACCCTAACCCTAGCCCTAACCCTAACTCTAACCCTAGCTAAATAAATTTATAAGATATAAGTAGCAAATTGATTCTTCTTTCACAGAAGGCAGCAAGTAGTCTGTCTCTCTCCTCTCTCCAAAAAACAACTACACAGGAGAGAGGAGAGAGGCAGACCCAAATGCAGCCATATTTACAAATAATTTGGTATTTGAACTGTGTGATAGGGTGTATCACACAGTTCAAATCACAGCAACCAATGGGATTTTTTTATTTTGGTTGCTAGGTGGTGAGGGCAGACTTTCCCCGACACACTGCGCATGTGCGGGGCCATTTTGGAAGAGAAGAAGGAAGAAGGGGGGCCGCGGGGAATCCCTCCATTTTATTGAGGTACAGGGGTCTGGGGGACTTGAAGGGTCCCTGGGGGGGGCCAGGGGGCCACCGGATGCTCTCTCAAAGAGGCACAGTGGCCCCCTCCCCCCAGTACCGATGCCGGTAACTGCATCGGTACCGGGGGGAGGGGGCCACTGTATGGAGGGGGCACTTTGCCGGGGGGGCCTTCAGTGATACCGATCTATGCAATCTGACGTTTGACCACGTCAGATTGCATAGATCAGCAGCAGGAACAGTGCACACTGCACAGATGGAGGGAGGAGGGAGATGCTGGGACCGGAGGGGAATCCATCCATTTTGTGATGGTGCAGGGGTCTGGGGGACATGGGGGGGGGGGGACCCCGGGGGGTCCAGGGTTGACACCGGATGCTCTCCCAAAGAGAGAGATGACCGATCACCGGTACCGACACTGGCACCGGTACCGGCAACGGTACCGGGGGGAGGGGGCCACTGTATGGAGGGGGCACTGTGCCAGGGGGGCCTTCGGTGATACCGATCTATGCAATCTGACGTTTGACCATGTCAGATTGCATAGATCAGCAGCAGCAGGAACAGTGTACAGGAGGAGGGAGGACGAAGGAGCTAGGAGCTGGGACAGGAGGAACGTGGGGGAACAGGAGGGGGCTTATGGGCACAGGAGGGGGCTGATGGGCACAGGAGGGGGCTGATGGGCACAGGAGGAGGCTGATGGGCACCAGCACTGACATTTACATGCGATCTGACATGTATGACTGGTCCTTCCCTGGAAGGATATCTGGCTAGTCCTGTGTTTGAGACTCCTAACCGAGGCTCCACAGACTTATTTGCATATTCATAGTTCCCAGGAGGCAGTGCGCCTAGGAATTCACTGTGTTGAGCGCTTTAGCCAGCTGCCCGCAGTGTTTTCTTGGACTGGTCTCCCTGAGATCAGTGAATACTTTGTGATGTTGGTCTACTAGGCCTTGCTTCCGCCTAGCCAGAATCCTACTCCACACTGATGAGGGGCAACACCCTGAAACAGCTGTCTGTGGATGGATACCTGGTCTTGGTATTCCCTTGTCATATCTCTAAACTTGTAAAAGAGCTGGATATTGACTAAAAGGGCCACTTAACATGGTGGTTATGGTGTTCTCCGCAAGGAACCACCCCTTGACTGGGTCCTTCCCTGGAAGGATATCTGGCTAGTCCTGTGTTCGAGACTCCTAACCGAGGCTCCACAGACTCTATTTGCATATCCATAGTTCCCAGGGGGCAATGCGCCTAGGAATTCACTGTGTTGAGCGCTTTAGCCAGCTGCCCGCAGTGTTTTCTTGGACTGGTCTCCCTGAGATCAGTGAATACTTTGTGATGTATGACATGTCAGATCGCATGGAGATGCAGCAGCGGTGGCGGGTTTTACCGCCCGCCACCGCCATTTTGAGACAGATCGGGAGAGGGGTGGGGGTGGGGGAAGATCCCCGGTACTGGGGGTCTTAGGACACTCAGGGGTTAATGCTTCACTGTCATCCGACATGTGTTTTCACGTCGGATGAAAGTGAAAGCATTTTTTACCGGCAGTCTCATTTTTTGTAATGTGATGACCGGTAAACTGTGCTTACCGGTCATCAGATTACCGGTGATGGTAAAAAAAAGCCCCCGGTCCATAATCTTGGGGGTCTCCGCTACCCCCGGTAGCTGAAACCCCGGAGATTTTTGACCAATGGGGGGTGCTAGAGCACTTTCCCTGGCTGACGTCTACAGACGTCAGCCAGGCATAAGTACCCTTTTTTTCAGACGTCTCTGGATGTTAGGCCGTCCTTACGGGGTTAACAAAAAAGTGTGAAACAACTGAAAATATGTCAACCCCATTTATAAGGCAAGAATTCCCACTTAATAAACCTGACAGGGCACACCTGTGAAGTGAAAACCATTTCCGGTGACTACCTCTTGAAGCTCATCAAGAGAATGGCAAGAGTGTGCAAAGCAGTAATCAAAGCAAAAGGTGGCTACTGTGAAGAACATAGAATATAAGACATATTTTCAGTTGTTTCACACTTTTTTGCTAAGTATATAATTCCACATGTGATAATTCATAGTTTTGATGCCTTCAGTGTAAATCTACAATATTCATAGTCATGAAAATACAGAAAACTCTTTGAATGAGAAGGTGTGTCCAAACTTTTGGTCTGTACTGTATGTGTGAAGGTGGAAGGTAGAAAAAACATAATTAAATTAGAAAATCTGCTGCACACTGAAGACTAAGCCAAATGTTAACACGCATACTGGTGAACAGATGAATGACAGGGTTATGCGTAAAGCTAAGGCAAATCTGTATAAGGAAAAGAATATGGCAGAAACGGCTTCAGATTATAGAAAAAAATTGAGAAACTTAGCTTAACCACTGGACATTGCATACGAGCCAATGCTTAAGCTAAGTTTCTAATTTTTTTTCTATAATCTGAAGCCGTTTCTGCCATATTCTTTTCCTTATACAGATTTGCCTTAGGCTGGTTTCACACTGCAGTTTTTACCCTGATCAGGTTCCATCCAGTTTGTGTGCAGAATCCGGGAGAGGAAGCCGGGAGAGGAAGCCGGGAGAGGAAGCCGGGAGAGGAGGCCGGGAGAGGAGGCCGGGAGAGGAGGCCGGGAGAGGAGGCCGGGAGAGGAGGCCGGGAGAGGAGGCCGGGAGAGGAGGCCGGGAGAGGAGGCCGGGAGAGGAGGCCGGGAGAGGAGGCCGGGAGAGGAGGCCGGGAGAGGAGGCCGGGAGAGGAGGCCGGGAGAGGAAGCCGGGAGAGGAAGCCGGGAGAGGAAGCCAGGAGAGGAAGCCGGGAGAGGAGACGGGAGAGGACCTTGCAGAGAAAAACTATAATAAAACAAATTGCCACCTGTTCTGGGTTTTGGAGACACTTCTGATTTTGGCACACAAACCGGATCGAACCTGATCAGGGAAAAAACTGCAGTGTGAAACCAGCCTTAGCTGTACACATTGCCCTGCCATTCATCTGTTAGCCATTATGCGAGTTCACATTTGTCTTCGTGTTTAGTGTGCAGAGTTTGTGTAATGACCACCACCGATCCTTGTGAATTGGGCATACAGCGGTGCTATGGACAAATCTGATTACAATGTTATAGTAAACAAACCTTTTTTTTTTTTATAACTTCTCAACAAATAACATATGATTTCAGCAAGATATTGGCCACAACAGCCGCAAACCACACAGTACAAGTTATACAGCCTGAGAGATCCCAAGTGTCAGCTTCATGGAAGAGGGGATGTTATACCCCAGGCTCTGCCTCTCCACCCTTCTCCAGTATTGGGCCTCCCCACCATTTTACTGTGGCTTTGTAGCATAGTTTTCTCAAGTACACAATTTTACACCCACCCTCCCACACTAATTACAATGAATTGCGGGTTCCCCTTTTCTCCCCTAATATCCCTTATCACCAGTGACAATGTGTATATGGTGAACTGTTTTCCTTATGCGTATACTCTGAGCAGGTGCCCTGAATGGATGTTCACACTCATACAGATGAACTTGCCTCTTTATCGTGGGGTCACTCGATTTGCACAAGCTTTTTCTGGGTCACACAGTCATATGATACCAACAGGTGCAAATGAGGGATAACAATCTGGATGAAGTGTTTACTCACTGAACTCCTGCTTCCTTGCGATGAGGTGTCCATGAAACATTTAAAACCCAACTACCTTTCCATATTGGATTATAATAACTGTGATAGCTAGATGTACTCACAGGAGCTGATTTCACTCCACAGCACCATCCATCTTTAGTTTCGTTCAGACTACAACACCTTCGGATCCCAATCACCGACTCATGACTCCTATACTCGTCTCCTTCTTCAACCATCCTCATGTACAGGGTCTAGCAGAAGTTTGGGTATCCATGGTTAAAGCCACTCATATTTTGTTATCTGATTACCCCTAGTGGCCAGACTAAGTTACTGTAGTAGCAATTTGTTCATTTAAAGGACAAAAGCAGTTTTAACACTACTACATGAGGGCAGTACCATCGCAATGGGGCAGGCTCTGTGGCACTGGCGGCGGTATCCGTCTCTCCCTCCTGTCCGCTGTCTCTCAACCCCCATGCTCTCTCCCAATGTAAATACTTGTATTTCTAGTTAAAAACCTGTTTCTGTGTTTTTTTTTTTTTTTTTTTAAATAAAATGTTAAATTTCCTGCTATTAAATGTGTAGGGCTTTGCTGTATTTTTTTCTTGCCAGCGCAGGTAAAACCAATCCGCTATTGGCTGCCATCTCCCACTGCCTGGTGTTTCCTTTGCTGTCAAGGAAAAATATAGTGGAGTCCTATTATTATTATTACTAAAAAAAAAAAATGTGCATGGGCTTCGCCATATTTTCTATTGCCATCCAAGGTGACCCAGTCAGCTGGGGGCTGGAATTCTCAGTGTAATGAGGCCCAAGTGCTCTGGGCCCCCACACTGATAATTGCAGCCAGCAGCCACCCCAGAATTGGTGCCTCCATGAGAGATGCCAAAACTGGCGGTCATCCTGCTCTTCCATCTGCCAGGTAGCAGTGACAGACTGGGTAATAAAAACAGACATATAGAGAGAGAAATGTTTTATTGCATACAAAATAGACCTCATTATCTGCTTTATTAGCTCCCACCAAGTTCCTCTCCAACATAATCCTGTAATCTTGCGGTGGGGTGGTGTGATGCGTCATACCGCCGCCATCTTTGTATACCCGAGTGTCCATAGATGGCGGGCGCTTGTTTATGTGTGTGCGTGTGTATTTGTGTGCGTGTGTATTTGTGTGCGTGTGCGTGCGTGTGCGTATATATAACTCTGGCAAAAATGACCATTGCACAGTTTTCTAAAATCCCAATCTCTACATGTCTGACAGCCATTCCATTCCAGTGTCTGTTGAATTCCAACCAAAGTCCACCTCATTCTACTTAATGTGTTTCTGATTAAGTGATCATTTGAACTAAATCTTATTTAACAAGGGAAAGTATAAAAAACACTGCTGTGGTCTTCACAATCCTCTTGCAGTAGCACAGGCTGGATGGCTAAACAAGTGCTAGGAATAGCCCAAAAGTAATTTGAATGAAAAAATAACTTTTAACAAAGCCAAAGGAGTTGAAAAGAAAAGTCTTGAGTGAGCAAAAGAAGGGCTCAATTCTGGCTTTACTAGCAGAGAGATACAGTGAGCGTTATGTTGCCTCCATCCGTAAAATTTCGAAGACGGCAGTCCAATACAACAAGGTCAAGCAGCAGACATTGGGGACAACAAAGCTACAGAATGGTAGAGGGCGAAAGCGACTCTTCACTGACTGGGATGACTGTCATCTTATTCGAATGTCACTCAGCAACCGCAGGATTAGATCAAGTGGCTTACAAAAGGAATGGCAAATGGCAGCTGGGGTGAAGTGCATGGCAAGAACCGCTCATAACAGGCTCCTAGAGGCAGGGCTCAAGTTTTGTAAAGGTAGAAAAGCCTTTCATCAATGAGAAGCAAAGGAGAGCCAGGCTGAAGTTTGCCAAACACCATAAGGACTGGACCATAGAGCACTGGAATAAGGTAATCTCCTCTGATGAGTCTAATTTTCAGTTTTAATCAATTAATGTATAGATTTAGCTCTCACTTTATGATCACCTTCTCCCCAGGTCACTTATTAATCAGTAATTCTGTTTAAAAATATATTTATTTCCACATTGTTAAAAATTACAGCTAATAACATTAAAATAAATTAATGATGTAAAAACCAGCCACTTTGTGGCTCCACTTGGTAGATTAAGCAGTCTTGATCTAACATAGAGAGCATAATGTGCAGGCACATACAAACAACTTAGATATGAGTGCGGAAGACACAGAGTAACTAAAAGGAGGCGATACATACAGCTTTTTATTGAGGATTTAAAGAAACACTCATGAAACACCTAAGAAAGAAATGGATGATACATTTCCTAGGACCGTTTGAAGGGTTAAGGGTTAATATCCAAGCAGACATACACAAAACCCTAACCAATAAGCTACCAGGGGCTCACATAAATAGAATCACAAGACAGGAGGGCGGGCATCCTGATGAAGTAGGGTGAGACCTACGAAACGCGTAGACTCCACCTATCCTGTGTATCTACAACCAGCCCCCTGACTGACGTAAGCAGCTTGATCGCTGTGGCAACTGCCGTAGGCGTACCCACGTGACCGCGTCTAGACACCTGACCGCGGACTTCCGGTGACGTCACCAAACCCGGAAGCCGGGCACATCACTGTCAGCCGCAGTGTGTGCAGGCCCGCCCTGGATGCATACCTAGTCAGAATGTAGCGATATCAGACTGGGGAGAACAGGCACCTCGTACATTAAGTACGAGTAACATACAAGCAGTATACAGTGAGTACCCAAAAGCATTAGTGTGATTACACGAATGTGGGGGAACAAGATATAGATGTAATCAGTAAGGCTCCCAGACACTGGGAAGAAACTTCAAAGGAGCGTTCCAACATACAAATAACACTTAGAAGACAGCCTATTAAAAGCTGTCAGAAGTATATAAGAGACTCAGAGGGCTCAAAGCTATCAGCAACTATACATGACTATACCCGAGTAAGAACATACGAACAGTTGTCTGTATTTTCCACAGCCAAAATCAAAGCTACTGTGCAAGCCTACCAACATATCATCTGAGAAGCATTGAAACAGAGCAAGCTTGGCGGCAACACAGGCACATAATGAATACACTATAAGGTTGATAAAATTATACACCTAATCTAACTAGTATAGATGAATAGGATCTAATATAAAGTGTGACACACATGCAAGTGTGGTCCAGCCACAGGATCCTTCCCAACCCACGTTATCCATTGGCACCTACCACAACAATACTACAGATGTGTATGAATTAGGGAATTCATATCCCATAAATTATACCCTTGCAGAATTATAAATACCTAACATTGAGGTCTGTTCATTTAGAATCAAGCCAGAATAAGAAGAATACTTCTTCAAAAATCAACTATACAATAGTTCCATTAAGTATAGAAGTAAGAACATAAAGAATATAATTCTCAAAAATCGGGAATATTGCATATTAATAACTGGTTTCGCTTGCAATTATCCCTAGATATCCAGTGCTCACCTATCACAAGAAAAGACTTCTTTCCAAAGAATTGTATTACAACAAAATTGTGGCCCCATAACCAATAGAAGACCAGCAATAGAGACTGCTTAATCTTCCAAGTGGAGCCATATAGTGGCTGATTTTTACATCATTAATTAATTTATTTTAATGTCATTAGCTGTAATTTTTAACTATGTGGAAATAAATATATTTTTAAACAGAATTACTGATTGATAACTGACCTGGGCAGAAGGTGATCATAAAGTAAGCGCTAGGTCTATACACTATAATTAATTGATTTAAACCTTCTAAGTGAGTATACACACGGAAACCACTTTTAGATTTTTAGCAGCTACTACCATTCTAGGCATTGCCCTATGAAGGCTGGCTCCAGTGTAACAACAATTAAAGTTAATTTTCAGTTTTGCCCAACACCTGGTCGTCTAATGATTAGACTGAGACCTGGAGAGGCGTACAAGCCACAGTGTCTTGCACGTACTATGAAATTTGGTGGAGGATCGGTGATCTGGGGATGCTTCACCAAGCTGGAATTGGACGGGTTAATCTTTGTGAAGGACGTATGAATCAAACCGCATACAAGGTTATCCTTGAAAAACACTTGCTTCGTTCTGCCCAGGCAATGTTCCCCAACTCTGAAGACTGTTTTTTCCAGTAGGGCAATGCTCCATGCCACACAGCTAGGTCAATCAATGTGTGGATGAAGGAGCACCACATTAAGACCCTGTCATGGCCAGCCCAATCTCCAGACCTGAACCCCATTGAAAACCTCTGGAATGTAATCAAGAGGAAGATGGATAGTCGCATGCCATCAAACAAAGAAGAACTGCTTTCATGTTTGTGCGAGGAGTGGCCTAAGGTTACCCAAAAGCAGTGTGAAAGACTGGTGGAAAGCGGCCAAGACGCATGAAAGCTGTGAATAAAAATCATGGTTATTCCACCAAATATTGATGTATGAACTCTTCCTGAGTTAAAACATTAGTATTGTTGTTTTCTCCATTCGCCTTCCACGACAGAATTGGAGGATGTCGTCCACGCTCTATTGGGGGACAGGAACACAGAGAGGTTAAAAGCCCCTCCCCTTTCTCAGTACTCCAGTGTCTTCCTGTCCCCCTTGGGGCATGGAGAGGTTCCGGTGCTGTTGGGCCGGCAGAGGCAGCATTGGGGTGTACTTACAGCCGAGCCAGGGATTGACGTCGGGGGCGGCCTCCTCCTCCTCCTTGGGTCTTCAGTGGTGGGACCATCCGGCCTTCCTGCGTCCTACGGGGCAAAGCAGGCCATGTATTGCAGCACCGGAGGCCTGTTCAGCTCTCCGGTGTCTCCCTCCTCCAGCTGAGGTCCCTGGGTATGCATCAGAGGTGCCGCGGAGGCACATCCGGTTCTGGGATAGCACCTCCAGTTTCGGACGGCGGCACCTCCGGTTCTGGGATGGCGCCTCTGGTTCCGGGATGGCACTTCTGGTTCCTGTACGGGCTGTGGCAGGCTGGGCGCAGCTCCAGCGAACCCAGCAGGCCTATCGCGCTCTTCTGCCCGCGGCCAGTGACCAGGAGGAGGGAGGGAACAGGTGTTGCTCGTTGGGGGCACGGTACTTCTTGATAAGTACCCGCCGGAAGCTACACCCAGGTAAGGCTGATCCCTGAAACATGGAGGGTGATAGGCTTCCACCTCTGCTTCTGCAGAGCCCAACGTTCCCCCAGCTCATGTAAGTGTTTCTGGGGGTGGTCAGAAGGAGTAGAGTTATTTAGGCCCTGCACTCACACTGGGACCCCCTTCTCTTCCCTTTTTTTCTATAGGGCGACAAGGGCCGCCTGTGAAAGGGAGCAAAAACCCGTCCAGGAAATGTGGCTGCGGCACGAAATTTCTCTCTTCCTACAAAAAGGTGTCGGCCATGACTGACAGTGTTGTCAGGATAGACTCCCCATCCCTGCTTGAGTAGCTCCAATCCATTAGGGAAGAGGTGCAGGCTTCTATCTTGGCACTGCCAGTTTTTGCTGCAGCTTCCAGGCCTTCCCCTCCGAAAGAGAGTAAACTCCAGGATTGTGACTCTGTGGATCTCATGGAGGCTGGCCAGAGCTCAGCGTCAGAGGACGGCCAGGATATTGCCTCTGTTGCCTCTGTCCAGACACGAGAATCTGGACACTACTATTTTTCCACGGAGTCCATGGGTGAATTGGTAGACACTGTCCATAGTACCATGGGAGTAGAGGTGGTGGAATCCCCTTCTTCTGTGCAGGACGAAATGTTCAGAGGCCTGAAGGCTAAGTGGCAGTTGGGCTTCCCTGTCCATGAGGTCCTCCGGGATTTCATCCGCTGGGAGTGGGAGTCTCCAGAACATCGGCTGCTCACCCCATCCGAGTGGATTGGAGGGTGATGACTTTGTCTGGGAGGTCCCGAAGGTGGACATCCAGGTGGCCAGGGTAGCATATAAACCGGTTGCCTTTTGAAATTCCTTCCTGTTGAAGGACCCCCCTTGATGTAAGATGGATAGTGTCCTTAAAAAATCCAGGGGGGTGGCACTTTTCTCTTTTTTTTTTTTTTTTTAAACCAGTTTTTTTTTTTATTTTTTTCATATCACATAATAACGAGTACAATACAATCATCAACGCACTCCCCAACAATGAGTCTAGTACATAAAATACAAAACCCCGAACAGCCCCCCCCCCCCCCCCCCCTTCCCCGGTACACTCCCCGGGTAAATCACTTTATTAGCTCCTGGGGCAATCAGCCGGGTTTTCACATTAAGTCCTTTCCATCCGGTTGCCCATATTTTGTCAAATGGTGTTCCTTATTCCTCCTTTAAAAAAATTTTTTCTTTAAGCCTTACAACTTGGGGTCTCTACGTATGATTCCTGCTTTTGGAGGTACATCACAACCCCTTTCTGGCATCAAATTTCGTGTACATATAGTAACCTGGCTATGGGTATCCCACTAGCCTCTGATGTTGAGACAAAACCGCACCCAGCATACGCACTATTGGGTTTCTTTCAATCCACATTCATACACGCCTTTAATCCTTGTAATGACCGTTATCCAGAATGGCA